>JAVCKT010014402.1:0-24139 GCA_032273925.1 Rhynchotus rufescens
AAAAAAAAGGCTGAAATCAGTATATTTCAATTGGTTATTTTTTTTAGGTTGAGGACAAGTTGATTTAAAGAAAAGTTCTCCCTACTTTAATTTTCCCATCAGAGGCAAATTTTTCTTTTTTAAAAAAGTCTATCATTATTTTAAAATCAGTGATGCAGTGAGGCAGTGGGACCATCCAGGAAATAATTATTCGGGATTCTCCTAAAAGAAGTGATTTTATCCTGGGCTTGAAAGACTGGGTATTTTTTAATGATTAATACTTCCCATTTTTCTGATATACTGTTTCCGTGCTGTCCTTTCATCTCACAGATTTTCTCTCCAGCCTGGGTTGCCACTTGGCTGCCACCACCAGCGTAAGAAAGGTTTGACTTTGTGGTACAAAAAGCTTTTGGAGCATGTAGAACAAGATGTCATCACATCGCAGCATTTCAGCACAGGGTGATGATATTCTGTTTTGACACAGTGTCATCACACGACATCCCAGTAGGAAGATGTTTTGACACCAAGTGCTGACAAAACATCAAAATGTTAACAATTGCTCTTTAATATTCATGTCTTGCATGATGTCTGGAGAATGCTAACTAATAACTGCAAGACAGAGGACCAGTAAAGATTGCAGTTAAATATATCTATTTAAATTTTAAATAAGCAAATTCCTACTAAATATTCTTACCCTGATGAATGTGAACACATGTCCTCCATAAGGGCTATCGAACAGGGTGCTACCCATCCAGCATCATAATCACCTTTTAAAAAAAGAAAGAATAAAAAGAAAGTAATGTTTCTCTCTATAATGGAAAAAGGAAAATAAAGATTAGAAATAACATTATTGGAAAATCATGCACTTTCTGTGACATATTGGAAGAAGCATTTAATAGAAACTACTCTAAACATTTATATGTGAAAGCACCATCCTGTATTGAAGAGAATTCTAAGAAATATCTCAAGATATGAGATGGTGTGGCCTAGTGAAGGGAGGAAAGATTTGAAGCTGAGCAGAATGAGAAAGAAACCAGCCTGCCTAGGTCTGGCCAGAAACCCATTGCTGAGCATCCTGGTCAGGCACACTGCCAAACAGGTAGGGAAACTGCAGGGTTTTTCACCTTGCAGCTGAAAGCAGCTACTTTACCTTAAGTATCAACTTAGTATTAACTTAAGGCAAAGGCCACCACGAGTTCCTCATTGTAATTGTTGTAGTGTTGTACAGAGCACTGACAGGAGCTGGGACAGGAAAACTTCAGGGGCTGTTGAGCATCCAGACTGGGAGAAGTGACACCCCCAGCATTTGTACCAAAAAATGTTGTCACCACTGCCTGTTCCAACACAGCACCAGTGCAGAAAGCTGCATGATTGCTATGCTATTCTTTTATTCCTTTTCTTTCATCAACCAAACTGTATTAATAAAACAATTAATTAATTATTTTGCCATACAGCATGATTACCATATAACATGAAACTTATCTGACATTTTTAACATGAACAGCCCCAGGAATCATAGACAGTTCAAGATTCATAGTTGTTTTCCTGCGCTATAACTACTGCTCTCTTTGTGGATCTAAATTTGTGATGACAGTGTTTACCAGAAAGAAGGCAACATATTCAGAAATGTCACATGACTCTGGAGAAATTTTCAAGACATGAGTATGCCTAAGTATGCTTATGCCTAGCATAAGCATAAAATTATCACTCTAGTCTGCAAATAAGCACATAATATTATCCATGCAAATCAATTCTGCTTTGTGAATAGAGCTATTGAGTTTTTGGATCTATCAAATGATTAAGAATTACCTACTTGCATAATTGTATGTCAAATTACTTTCTTGCATAAATGGGTGCAAGTAAAATCTCTGGCTGGAAAAGTTACTTTTTCCTCATGAATTTTCATTAGCTGTATAAGAGTGTAGCTTATTATTGTTTTAGCATTGAATTACTTGCACTAATTTTCATAAATGTTAAATTTCATCTCTATGTCTAAAAAGTGAGAGCGCAGTAGACACTAACATGTTCTCATGCTCTGAAACAAATAGATTATTCTAAAGGATTATGGTGTAAAGATTTGGTCTAGAGACCACTTCTCCAAGGATTAGTCTTTCCAAAATTTTCTGCATATGTTTAAGTTATATTTGAGTATAATGAATGACTGTCATAAAGAATAGCCATAATCAGCAGCCTATGCTGAACATGCCCTGCACTGTTACAGGCTGAATCATGTAATAGTTCAGCACCTTCATTTCTTATTGACTTCTCTAGGAGTCATGGGACTTAAAACACAAGCTAACTAGATGATGACAATTCCATTTAATGGCAACTTTCAAGGTTTAACATGTATTCTAATTTCACACTGAAATGTCCATTACTGTAGCAAAACCTGAGATGTTTCTGCTAGAAACCTGCATGATCCTTCTTGCTTTGAAATAGAATATTTACCTCCACATCACCTTGAATTTGGTGAAGAAAGAACTGAAGTTACCTTTCCCAAGTGAATAAAGCAGAACATAAGAGAGTCTCATTTCCAGAAAACAAAAAGAATCGCAGCTTAAAACATCATAGGGAAAAAATGAACCTGAGGATTTTTGTCTGGGTAGTTTGTAGGCACTGAGCCACAGATCTTTGTCAGGCTCCAGGCCCCTGGGTCCTATGCAGTAATGGTGTACCTGCTGCAGCACGCAAGGGACCCATCAGAAATACCCCATTTACACCTGTGTGGCCAATGATCGTGGGTGGAGTGTGAGTAAATCTTCACACAGGGTAGTGTAAGCATGAGTGTGATCCATCGCACTGCTCATGTGGGCAATCAGTGGGATAGCACTCAAATTCCCATCAGGAACTCTCCAACATGGCCACATCAATGCACACTTAATTTCAAAAGTCTTTTCTAGAGGAAGTTTATAGGTAAATAGAAGCCTAAAGGTGACTAGGCTTTTATGAAAATGTATCCAAGTTCTCAAACCTATTCTTTAGAGCTAGGATCCTTAGCAAGTGGATATAGTTATAGCATATCATGAATGTGTGAGAGTTTTAGGCTGTCTTCACTGCTCCTTTTTGCTTCCTGGTGCACCAAGGCATACAGACCTGCCTGTACATGTCAGATAGAGCTGATCAGTGTATGCCCAGCGAGCTGCATGCACCCAGCACATCACATATGTGCTGGCTGTCTGCATAGCATTTGAGCCGGAGCTTCAGCAAGCTTCCCTATTCCTACTGGCAATCTCTTGGGAGCTGTATCCACACACACCTGTGCTGTGTTGACTCTGACTACGTGCTTGGCCAAGTCTGTTGGGACTGATCCCATCTGACAGGTCCATTGAATTCTCAGATGAGCTGGCATCTGGCCAGCTCATTTTTAAATGTGGAGTTTTCCCTCTCACTTCTAGTTCTGTCTCTGCCTGCACTGATGGCTATTTGATTTGTCTTTCAGAGCTCAGCCAGACCGAGGAAGTGGTTTCCCTCTGCTGAGGAAGATCTCTGAGCAAATTCTCTCGCTTACTCAATTATCCCTTGGCTGGAGTGATTTGCACAGCCGTGGGCGGGGATAACCTAACTGCCTGTGCACAGCACTCATTTATCAGGTGAAATGAGGCAAAGAAAGCAAGGTCAGCAAGTGTCCACACTGTTTGCAAGCTGCAAAGCCCTCACGCCTGTCATTGCCCAGATTACTTAAAACTCATTCCATTCCTAGCATACAATCTTCTGTATCAGCTGTATCAGCTGGAGCTCTCTTCTCTCCAGCAAGAGAAAGCTTATTAGCCTTTGTCACCATGTCCAAGAGAGCAATGGATGCTACAGACAAAAGCCATGCTGGGAAGCCCATATCTGCATTAACAAAGCAAGCTTTCTTGAGTGACTGAGCTACCATTAAGAAGGTTCTCATCTCTTCATAAGTTCTGATGAAAATTCAATATTCGCAAGAAGACAAGTCAGGAACACACAGATAGAAAATGGTTTCTTAAAGATTGTTCAAGCTTTGGTCTGTGGGCAATCAAAGGCAATAAAGGTGCATTAGTGACCTTCGCAATTTTGTGTGATCTTTTTTAGCCTAGTTTCCCGTTGAAATGATTTGATTATGGTCTATCTGCTTTCCTCTCTTGTTCCTAAAAACTTTTAACCCAAAGGCTCATTTCAACCAAGACTCACAGAAAAATAGGAATCTTTGAGAAAAGTTTTTCCTCTAATATTGTAAATACTACCAAAGAAACAAGTTAGCTCTTTTGTGCAGTTCTTCTGTGCTACATAAAACAAATAACCAAATTAGAAATTTTATACACCATTTT
Source organism: Rhynchotus rufescens (assembly GCA_032273925.1). NCBI lineage: Eukaryota > Metazoa > Chordata > Aves > Tinamiformes > Tinamidae > Rhynchotus > Rhynchotus rufescens. Next base: position 4,272 of record JAVCKT010014402.1, read on the forward strand.
ATCTATGTTCTTGATGGCAGTGCACAGGGTGAGATTTTAAGGCTTTTGTTTACTTATTTGTTTATCTGCTTTTTCTGATGAACATCTCCAGATACAGGTATTTGGGGGAAAAACACTCAGCCAGGTTGTAAGCCACTTTGAAGAGGTCCTGATAATGTGAAGGCAAGAAGAGTTTTGAGAAATGATTCTTAAAGCATTATCACAGAGCCCTCAGGATCCAAGAGAGTCATGTAGTCTTGTGTAGACTACATGGACTCTTATAAACTCAGTGCATCCTAGTAGATAAAGAATGAAGATTAAAGGAGCAGTGAGAAGCCTGAGAATGAGAACACACGTGCCTTCAGCTAGTATGAGAAGCCTAGATTCCTCTCCTGGAAGTTTTCTTGACATTTACTTGTCAGATTGTTGATACTTGGCTATTGAACAGTAATTCTAAAATTATTTGTACTATAATTTGTGGCTTACTTTGGCAAACAAGATTGGCATGAAAAGAGATTACATCAGCTTTAAGAAACATTTGAAAAAAAAAAAACAAAACTGATTATAGTCATAGGGAACAAGTTTGGCTGTTCCTCTTTTCCTGTACTTTTAAAAGATACCAGTAGGTCTGCTTGTCCTGACATCAAATCTATAAGATTTATTTTGATTTAAACACAATGCTATTTTCTGCCTCTTTTCCTTCCTTATGAACAGGCATGGTATTCTTACCTTGATTCTACTGTTCTTGTTCACATATATATCTGCACAGTGGGTGAGAGAGAAGAACAGCTAGATTTGCTTATGCCTCTCGGGCTGTCAATGAGTGTATTCCCCAGCTAAGAAGATCAGGGATACAAGAGATAAGGGAACCACATGCCAACAGGCTGTGTCTGTGCTGCAGTTGTTTCACAGAAATTGATACGGCTTTAAAAAAAAAAAAATATGAATTTACTTAAGAGAAATTTGGAGGCTTCAATCAATTGGCAAGTATATTTTAATGTGGTGCTTTGTATTCCACTGCCTTTCTTTTGTTTGCCTCTGAAATAATCTTTTCAGTGCAGAGCCAGTATAAAAGCACAAACTTTAATTATGTGGGCTTTTTCATGAAAAAAAAATGGCCCAATGGGCCAGAAAAGCAGAAGACACCATCAAGAATAGGTTTTTGAGAGATATTTGGAGCTACCTTTCCATACCCCCTTATGGAACAATCCAAAGACTGTCAATTATCCAATATTCCTCCAAGTTCTTGGATGTGTAAAGTGGGTTAAACCCACTGTTTAAAGTCTATATATTATTTATATAGCAATACTGATAAAAAGCCAGATTTTGACTCTAAGCATAATGGATTGGCAAAGCAAAGGTCTGAGCATTGCTGGCTGTTCCCAGAGTCATGGTATATTTGGCTGCAGAGCCTTTGCACTTTATGTTTCTCTCTGATGGCTGATGAGGTAGCTGCTTCTCAGTGGGAAACATCAGATGAGAGAAAAATAAAGGCCAACTGCATTATGTCTCCCTTCAGGACAGCACTTTAAAGCAGACAAAGTCAATTGGAAGCTCACCTCTATTCTGGGAAGCTTGTACAGATCAGCTTTGCTCCTGTTGGAATAGCAATGTGTAACTAGGAAGTAAAGAACTAGATAAGAAAATAGGGGAAATGTTCAATTTCTTGCTCTGTGACTCCCTTTTCGTCTGTGCCTCATCCTTTCTTGTTTCTATTTAATAGTAGGTACATTGCAGTTGAAATTACGTCCTATCATGACCCTATTTAGAGTATAATGAGACCCTCATATCAGAAACTGTTCAATGGTAAAGGTAAAAAGATGCAGAGCAAAAGTTTTAGTTTCTTTCTGAAACCATGTATTCTGGTGATGAAAATATGCCAAGGGCTAGAGTTGCAAAGAGTCACACTGAAACCAAAGCAAATATTCGAAGTCCAAACATATAACTTCCTTTTCCTTTGTATAAAAATGTTGAATTCTCTCTTCTCATCATATGCAGCAGAGAATTTTAGAGGAGGTTAATTCCAGATGATTTCTTTTTTCTGAGTTATAGACTGGGTCACTTCTCTCTTCGTTCATGTACAATTTTGAAGGCAGTTGTCAGTAAGGATGAAAGGCACCAAGCTTAAAAAATAAAAAAGAAGAATAGGAAGAAGAGAAAAAAGAAAAAGAAAAGTTATCATTTTCTGTCCTGACAGACTCTGAGAAATAGGTGTATTTTTCACGCATGAGACAAATGCGAGATCTCACTTTAAGAAGGGCTGGAGTTTTGATAGAAATCTTAGAGTCCTACAGCACTCACCCTGTCAAGTGCTAAATATCTTTGATGAATATGGAGTGCAATGTGGTACACAGATGACAGAGCAGGCGCTTAAAAAGTACAAAACAAAACAAAAAACATCCTAACCCTTGGACTGTGAGATTAAGCAGATAGGATGATACTACCCAGAACTCCAAAGATACTACATGTGCGGACATGCACTAAATCATAGGCTTTTATAAAGTAATGCAGGCTGCCTTTTCAGATCTATCATGAGTTCTGGTGAAAATGATGGACTATCTTATGAGTAGGTGCAGTGCCAGGCTAACTAATGGTATGAATGTAAATAGGCAAGAGACTACACAGGAGTTTTGGAATGGGCTCACTCAGGTTATATGTGACACTGAGGAACATGGAAGCTTTTTTGTTTTTCTATAGTTTCCAGCCCTTTGGTATCAGCACATATGTTTTCCACGCCTATCTGGGCCTAGATTAATATGAAAGAATTATAAAATAGATGGGCACAGGAGGTGAGACCTTTCAACTCCAGCTTCTGTCAGAGCTTCCAGAAAGAAAGATGAAAGATGCAGAGATAAGAACATGCATTGAAACCACTTATCTCCCTGTTTCCTCAGTGCAGACTCCACCTGTAGCTGGCAGAGGTCTGGGTGCCTTCAGTCAGCCACATGTCTGCATTGAAAAGGTATGGAGGATACAGAGCTTATTCCTCACTAAAATCTTCTCACAGGCAAGCATTGCTGATGCAGAAGACCTTCTGTGTGGTCACTGTGAGACCGAGTGATTTTCTTTCCATGGGTAGAAAATACTCTAGTGGTTTTGGCTTCTCGAATTAAAAGCAACTTGCTTGAGAAGTGATCTATTTATTTAATCATTTGCCACACAGTATGCATAGCTGTTAGATGACAAAAATTGACCTCATTCTGTCAGCCAAAATTCAATTTTTGCAAATTATTATTTTTTTATCTTGCTTCATCTTTGTAGAATTAAATACCACTAAATCTAAGACTTTTTCTCTCTCAAGGTTCCTAAGATGAAACATGTTGCAACTTACAGTCAAGTTTGAGCTTGTCTCTCATTATATTATTCTTTTTTTACGACACCAGGTCAAATTCTGTCCTCACTTACTCTCGTGCAACCACAGAGACTTCAGTGTGGCTGCAATCGAGGATGGAATCTGACCCATCATGTTTGTTTTTAATTGGAATATGCATGACTTAATGTTGCCTTCTCCTTTATTTTATTCTCCTAGGACAGTCTGAAGAATCAGATGTTGAATCTCCAGGGATTTCTCCTCAGTGAAGCATTCTAAATATGTCAGAAAAAATGTTTTGTCAATTCCACTTTGTTGATTCACCCCAGCCAGCTGGCTGGCAGGCTCAACCACTACATATTACAATACAAACTGGGAGGTCGGAGTTGGGAGCACGCAGGAAGGACAGCAGGGCTGTGTGCTAGAGCAGATTGGATGTATTCCACATATTGTAGTAGATGATGTGTTTGGTCTTCTGAGGAAAGAGAAGATTGCAAGCCAACCATTGCTCAGGACTTCATTTTAACTGACTGAAGTAGAATGAATTTGGAGTTAAAGCTATCAATGTTCTCAGCTAGATTCTGCCCTACCTTTCTACCAGAAGCATCAGAGTCGTAGTGCACCTCTGAAGATAGAGAAACTGGCAGCTCTGCCTAGTGAACACGCAGATTTACTAGCAGCTGTTGAAGCGTTCCACACAAAGCAAATTTCCTCCATCAGATATGATCATAGCCAGGAGCACTTAAAATAATTGTCTTTCACAAAGAGATAATAGAAGCTGAAAGACTTTTAAATCATTCTTAAAAATGAAAAAGATCATAACTTAGACTTTATTTTTTTTTGGCTAGTCATAATTACAGATGAATTGGCTTGTTTGTTTTTTGCAGTACAGATACAAATTCTACACATCTGGAAACCATCTGTAAATCCATCATTCCATCATCAAAGGTGAATTTTTCATTTTTTAGATTACATGAATTACAATAACAAAGGAAACAAATATTTCCATGGTCACAGCAGTTCAGAATATCCCTTTGTTTGAGGAGGAACAGAAAAGCTTGCAACTAGAGAAAGAATCAGTTCTATATTGACATGCTTCTGTGTGGAAGAACAACAACACGTTCTCAGCGCTGCTGGAGGCCACTGAGGTGTTTAGCAGCTCAGAAGGAAAGCACAGGTCACCAGAAGGAAATTTAAAACCCCAAATCCCATTATGTTCTAGAGATACAAGTTCTTTCCTTTGAAACTATATATTTATGACCAGACACCATGCGTATTAATGAGCTTTTTAATACTAGTGATCACTGTCTTTTGAAAGTACATGCAGCTGTTCCACTGAGGATTATATTTTCATGGTATTTCAGATGTTCAGCTCTTCATATTGCCCTTGCCATGGATCACAGCCCTAAAGGTCCAAACAGTACTATAGATGCCTGAGTGCAAAATGGTCAGGGAAAACAACCAACCAAAGCACAGGAGCAGATGGGGAAAGCAAAGCACAGAGAGACAAATGATACAAAGCAGAACCAGACTTAGGCATCAGAGGTCAACCCACAAAATATTGTGAGGGTGAACAGGTAAAAGAGAAAATTCTTCTAAGAGGAGTGATCACAAAATAGGTTCTGAGAAAGCTACAGGGCTCCCTCATATGGGCTCCTCCTGCAATATGTACCCCTTACTCTCTTCTATATTAGGCTTTGGCACATCCAGGACACAAAATAAGCAAGCAATCATGAACCACTGCATTACTTGTTGCAGTGATGTTGGTACATGTTTTTCTGCAGAAATTTTAATTCAGATCTAATTTTAATTAAGGTATGTCATGGAAATTGGGAGGTTTCATTACAACTGAAAGTAGATGTAGTAAAAATAAATGATCACAACTTTGTTATGACCTTACTTTATCGTCTATTATTTCACTTAACAAGACATACTCCAAAGTATTCTAATTCTAATTCTAATTCCACAGAATTAGAATCTACAAGAAAAATATATGGTCAGAACAACAGAAAAAAAAGTGAGATGGAGACACTAAACTGTGAATGCTGTTAAAAATGAAGTATGTTTCTTATCAGAAACGTAACTTGATTTGTCCTAATGTTCTAATCCTGGAAAATGAAATATCAATAAACTAGGCAATATCACCTATATTTCAGTGTTTCTTCCTAAAATGCGGACCTTGACTTCTGGCTCACTAAAGGAAAGATAGTTTAATAGCACCTGTTCTTAGGTCACTATAAATGTATATGCTTCTAAATATTAAAGTGCAATACCAACCAGATTTATTTCAATGGCTTGAAAGGCTATTTCATCTATCTTTTCACTAGGGATCTATCTCAAAATTTCTTTTGCCTTCCTGTAGTCACTGACTTCTTATGCTCAGAGCTCGCACACTAAAATCTGAAAAGAAGAAACACTTTTCCTCATGAGAAATGTTAGTGAGCAGAATTAGGCCTGTGATTTGATAGTCAAAAGTAAGCACCATCCAGAAGGATCCTCCTTTCTGCAAGCATAGGAATCACATGGCTTATCCTTGGTGTAAATGAAATAGGCCGCTTCCATCTCTCTTTAAAATCCATAAGGAGATTTTTTATGTCTCTAGACTTTTCCAGTGTTTCCTAGCCTAATCTAAGTTTGCATTTTCTTACTATTTCTAATTGGAGATCTATATAACTCTCATCCAAAACTTAAACGCCAAAATCTTTGTCAAAACTAAACATGGTCTGAAAGAAGGGTCCTAAAAGGCAACTCCCCTGCCTGTACACAACTCTCTGAGGTGGCCATGTCCCTAGGACAGATCCTGCCACTGGGTAGTTCATGCTGGTTGGCCTTTATTCAGGAAAGCTTCAACCTCTGTGACTGAAACAAAACATCCTCAAGGAACTTATGAATACGTCCATTTACTTCCTGCTTCAAACACTTTAAAAACATTAACCTGAAGCGTAAACGTTTCTGCCTTTCATTTCCTTGGGGATGACTGGAGAGAGAGACGGAGACTGATTGCAAAAGCTGTAGTGCTTGTCTGAAGTTTTTAGCCTGACTCTGGTCAGGCCCCAGGTGACCAGCTAATGAAAATAATTCAAACTTTACCAAAACAAGAGCCATTTATAATGTGGAAATTCTAGACAGACAGTTCCACAAAACCCTGGGAACAAACATAGAGATAAATCTTTGCAAGGAAAAAACCAAGCACACTACTCACAAGGTCAATTCTAAATAGCATAACGGGGCACAGCCCCCACATGTGGTAGAAAATTAGTTGGTATTAGCTCTTTTTTAAACACATCCATACCTACCTTCTTGTTCTTCTGGAATCATGTGGTATGAAGAAACGCTTGGCTTTGGAACACTAGACAGCCTTTCTAAGCATATGCCTTTTAAATAGGCAAACTTTCAGATTATTCATAACAATTTCTATAATGACAAATGAAAGAAGAAAAAAACACAGAAAATGGGCAGAAAAACACTAATTACAGTTAAGCAAAATGTGGTCCTAATGTAAGAAACTGGATAGCACTAGGAGCTTGACAAAAGGAGGACACTTTCCTTCCAACATGCAGGAGAGTCTCCACCAACAAACCTGGAAACTTTCAGATGCCAAAACCTCCTCAAGACAGAAAAACAAAAAAATAATTATAACATCAGTGGATGTGCAAGTTTATGTCAGAAATAGGCCTAAATACCAGTGACCTGAGCTTATTCTTAGAGAAGCGTTATCTTTCAAAAGAAAGTTGTCAAAAGCATGTTAACCTATCCTCATATATACACTAACCATTGTATATGTGATCTCTCCTATCAAAGCCAAGGAAAAAGAAGAAATAGCAAGAATCAAGACCTTCTCTAAAGGCTGTTCCATGTAATAGTTAACAATTACTGCTGATTCACATTCTTTGGTACTCCAGAAAGGAGTAAATCCTTATGACTGAATAAAATAGAATCTGTTTTTTTGTCACCATCTTGTGTTTTGATTTATAACCGGGGAATACTTATTTAATAAGCATCACATTGTGTATATTATGGTATGTAACAGAACATAGTAGTGGAAATAATATTTTGGTAATTGGACACACTCTTTGATTCCTGCTACAACATCCTGGCATATTTGAAAACCAAGCAGATTTAAAAATGGTTCCCAAATATACTCCCAGCTGTCCTAAGACACTGTTTCAAATACAGCACAAAATGCTATGAAGGCTCTTCTCTCCAGTTAAGTCTACTTAAAGGTTTTACCTAGAAGAGAGTTTGTAAATAAAAAGTTTCAAAATCTACTATGTAACTAATTATTCTTTATATTAACTTTTATGTAAATATATGTAGTATGTTTTTTCTATTTCTACATATAGCTTATAGGTATATGTTTGGGTATATGCACACATTTATTATACATATTAATATGCATATTTGAATATCTTGCCATTTGTTAATATTTTATTTTATAACCGTTATCTTCGGAGCATTTACCAGGAATTCTTCAAAGACCTAAATTACATTTCTATTTCCCGTGGAAATGCAGTAATTGGAAAATTGGCTTTTCAGCTATTATTAATTTCAGAGATGGTTAGAAGATAGTCTTAGACGTGTGCTAATAAATAAGATTATAAAACATATTAAAGGAGTTACATTGAATAATACTGTGATCCCATACTTTACAGCAAAAAGTCAAATAGTTTTCTTTTAGAGAATTACTTCCAAAGAAAAATAGCTATTCTGTGCTAGCTTATTTATGGGCTCAGAGTGTGAACAAATATCCTGTGTTCTAAATTCTCAGTATAGAAAGAGAATTATTTGAAAGTTGTAGAGAATTATCACTTTTAATGAATTCCGAAATGCCAGCTACTATAGCACATTGTATGGTGTCATAAATGTTACATGATGCAATGCTGCCTCCACTACCTCATGAAAACTATTTCTTAAAAATATATAGTCCAAAAATCACTGATGGAAGTTAGTTCAGTGCTTGTGTTTCCAGGTGTCCAAAATTATTTTGACAGGGCTCATTTCAGCACATTATTAAAACTGCCATGAATTAGCAAAATGAAATGAAAATAGGAGCAAAACCCCGGAGAGAGTCTAATAGTGTAATTCTGCTGCTTTCTAGTTTCCCTAGCAGCTGTCAAGAACATATCACAAGCACAGGAATTTAGGGAAAGAAAACAAAGGCTTTTGGTGCCTGTGTGCAAGGGAAGAAATACATTAAGTTAAAAATTTCTTCACTTGGTCAAAGGAGTTTGGGGAAAAATTTGACAGTCAGTCCCTTTTTTTTTTTTTTGGTAAAAGAGGTCTCATTTTTAAATTAACAAATGTCATGTCATTTTAATGATGAAAAATTTGGCTAACTTATTTACTTGATCTCACTGCATATATTAAAACTGCTTCGTTGTCAATGTGACCACATTCTGGATTAGTATATAACTATGTACAAACAAAACATAGCTGTAAATATCCCAGAGAAGAGAGAAACTAGCTTTCCTGTGATGGAGATTGAACAGAAACTCTGTTTCTGGCCCTGAGCTCCAGTTTCATCAAATACAGCCTGCACAATATCTCATTTTCAAAAGGAAGCTTCATTTGAATATTTCTGCTAGTTCAAGTTGGAGGAAAATGGAGTTAAATGGAGTGAGAAAACCTTCCAAATAATTTTCACTTAAGGTAAATTGACTTTTCAATATTATATCTTAGCAATCGAGTACCAAAAGTAAGATAATTGCTACTAAATGTCTTTATAGCGGTATATACTGCGATCTAAATTAACATCGTAAAATCACAGAATCACTAAGTTTGAAAGGGCCCTTTAGAGGTCATCTAGTCCAACCCCCGTGCACGCACAGGACCACCTAGAGCATGTGGCACATGTAGTGCACTTTTGGTGCTTCAGTTTGTGGATGTTTCTTCTAGTCCTATCGCTGACCAACACTGAAAAGAGGCCAGCCCTCTCCTCCTCACTGCCTCCCTTGAGGTATTTATACACGCTGATCAGGTCCCCCCTCAGCCTTCTCTTCTCCAGGCTGAACAGGCCCAGCTCCCTCAGCCTTTGCTCATAGGGCAGATGTTCCAGTGCCCTGATCTTCCTTGCAAGCCCCTAATCATCTTTGTGAAAATAGTCATGAGCTATACATACACCAAATACTTTCCTTCCTGACAAGGAACAGTGGTGATGGATGCAGATCTGCTGATGAAAACATTTCTATGGTTTAATATACAGCCCATGATAGTCATTCCAAATATCCCCAGCATATCCCATTGCAGACTTATCATTTATTTTGATCATTAGATTGTCAGTTTGGGAACGATGGACTGAAACCAGAGAAAATATGAAGTCATTTTCTCATCTTTATAGGTTAAGCTGAGGCTGTATTTCCACATTATACTGTTCTCCTATTTTCTGATCAGACAAGCTACAGAAGTAAATCACCATAGGCATGGAGAAAGTCCTATAGTGACTCAGAAGAATTATCTGGTAACTGTCTCATGCTCTCAAGATCTATTAGCTTGGTATCTGAGCTACAGTGAGATCCCTCAGTGGCAAGAAAAAGAAAAACTGATATCTGTTTTTCCATCCTATTTGCATCTTTTTCCTTTTGAGAAGCAGTAAAAAAAAATAAAAAATAAAAAAAAATATGGGCAAGCTAAAGGATAACATTATTTTTTATATGCCTTCTGAATAATTTCTAGGGATCTGGCCTTTTCATAGACAATATGCTGGAAGAAGAACATGTGGCAAATATGAACTTCATGGAACATCCAATTTGTTATGACTCAGTCACTCAGAGTTTGAACTGAAAATTAATGTACAAAAAGAAATACTCAAATGACATTTACTATTTGACTTAATCACAAAGTATGCTATAACTGAGTTTTTCAAATCTTCCAAAGCTGGAAGTTTTTCCTGTTCCTAAACACTGTAGGTTTTAAAGAACGAGCAGCTTGGCATTTTGTATAGGTCAAGCTAAAATTGCTCTTTTCATTGGTGGCCAGCGATAGTACAAGGGGTAACGGCCATAAGCTGGAGCACAGGAAGTTCCATCTCCAGGTGAGGAGGAACTTCTTTCCTGTGCGGGTGACAGAGCAGTGGAACAGGCTGCCCAGGGAGGTTGTGGAGTCTCCTTCTCTGGAGATCTCCGAAACCTGCTGCCCTGTGCCCTGTGCTCTGAGTATCTCTACTGGAGCAGGGGATTGGACTAGATCTCTAGAGGTCCCTTCCAACCTCAAACATTCTGTGATTCAGAAACAACTGTGACATTTCAGCTTATAGACTGCTAATAAAGAGAAGAGAGTATAAAGTATCTCTCCATCCCTTCAGAGATTGGTTAGATTTAGGGGATTAAAAACAGGCACAGCATGACCTAAATCAGGACTATAGCTTCAGAAAGATCCCAAATGAAAATGACAAAACGCTAAGTTTAAATGGATTTTTTTTAGAGTTCATTGGACTCCTCTGGGTCCTAAAATCCAAAATCTCTTTGCATTTGAAATCTAGATCGGAGTTTTTGTATAGATTCGGACTCATATAGCAAAGTTCAGTCTGAGAGAGCCAAACAAGTCTTAAAATCCATATTTTTTTAAGGTTTTTGTGTTTGACAGAAATGAGGTGTATGTGCTGAGACTATTCCTGCATATATGATGGTCTCCAAAGTCCTTCTGATAATTGAAAAATACTGTCTGATTTCTGTATTAGGGGAGATCTCAAAAATAATTAATCTCCAAGTTTTATGCAAATAAATGGGCAGTTAGAGGAGAGATACTCTACTAATTAAAGCCTTCAGTGGGAATTTATATTCTATTAGAATGTGCATGAAAAAGAAACCTGGAACCTAGAATAAAAAACTTCATTCAGCCAGCATGCATGGTTTGTGAAAAGGGGTACTTCAAGTGATCACATTTGGCCAAAGTCAATCAACTACAAGGCATAAATTCATACGAAATCAAGCTTTATTAGCTCCAGTATTCAGGGAGCTGTTTTATTTAGTAAATAATTTATTCCTTCATTTTGCAGTCTGCTGTTCCTCTGGTCTTGGCTGGGTTTGGGAATAGAAATGCAGGAAACTGTGAGAAAGGCAAAAAGACTTCTAACCAGTCTAAAGCAGAAAGTCTGGGCAGTCATGTGAAAAAAATTATTATGAGATTTGTAGTCCAGCTTCTAAATCAAAGAGGTTTTGATAATAAAAATCCATTATTTATAGTACGTCTTATTTCAGTCTTTCTCTGGGTTGTTTCTAGATGACTATCACCTCAGTATAATAAATATTAATTTTATTCATCCAGTCCAAGGGTACTCTCTTTCCTTGATGCATCACTTCCACAAGAAACTCATTGCTCGGTCTAAATCTTTTTGTTTCTTCCTCTTGATCTTCATATTTCTGTTAATAAAGCTGTTTTCCTGAAATAAAGCTTTTTCCTCTTTTAACTGTACAATCATGTGAGAGAGTATCTGCAAGGAAATTGTATAAATGTGTGTATGCATTTAAAACTTACGTAACCATGGAGGCACAAGGAAGGAGTGCCTTCAAGGAAGGCACATTGCAGCAGTCCAGCCATAAGATCCAAATTACTCTAGTTTATGTCTGTGCCAGTGTTACCGTTGAATCTGTAGTTCTGCCCTGTTTTTCTCTTATGCACAGTAAATGAAATCTAACATTTCTAGCATGCAAATGCTAGCTTCAGTAGCTACCGTTTAAGCTTAAGCTTAAGAATATTTGCAGTGGGATTTCCTAAAAGCCTTCGTAAAAAGAAAGGCTCATTGTTTCAAGTCCAATTCATCTTTTGGATAAGACTGATCAAAATATTTTATACAGATTTTCGTAAGCTTTTTGCTCACATCATGTATTATTTGGTTTAATGATCACAGCTGAAAAGCGTGATTTTAATAAAGAGGTTGAATAAGGAGATTAAAGCAAGATGTAGGTGCCAGCTCATTCCAAAAGTAAGTAAGAGAGGCTATGTAGAGTATGTGGTTTGTCATTAATTCATTTGCTTATTGCTTTACATTCATATTAAAGTATCCAATGTATAAGCGATGATGAGAAAGGTTACTTTCCAATTACCAGTTGAGCTCCCTGAATATTTCTTCAGGTTAAATAAGAAGGGCAGTAGTTCTAGTCAGCATCCCCCAAGCACCCAGGAATCAATGATTAGTGTAAAGGCCGCAATTAGGAGTGACTAAGCTAATCACTTGGAATATATCCCTTCTATAAGGCCAAATCCATGCTCCTGTGAACCACTGTGCAGACTACAGATTGATTTCTACTGACTCAACCATTCGGCATTTGGTGAAGGAGGTGGTAGAGTTGGGGCTGCTATGACTCAAAGTATCCTGGCTCCCCAAATAAAGTTAAACAGATCTTCAGATTGGCAAATGGGGAAAAAATTTGCTGCAGTGTAGAGGCTGGGTACTGCCCAGGGTTTGGGGGTTTCTTGGCTTTCTTAAGACAATATGGGTGAGATGCTGGGGCTGGACCCTGGCCCTGGGAACACTGTTCTCTCTGAGCTTCTCTGCTCCGTGGAAGTCTCCAGCACCCTGAGGACACACGAGATGACAAGTGTGAGAGCATTGGTACAGACATGTGATTACCAGCACCTTTAGTTCTTAATCTACGAGCAATGTTACATAATAGGCACTGACTGAGACCAGTATTAATTTTCAGTCTTTCTGGGGATAAAATAGTCTTATAGGGCAGTTTTTACATAAGGAAACACTGCTGCTTTTCTTGTAGTGTTGGAACCTTCTTCAGGATGTTTCCCGAAGGAAAACTTTAAAAGCCCTTGACCCCTGGCCAAAGTTGTGGCTGTGTCACTGGTGTTGAAGCCCAAAACAAGCCGTGAGTGGACAACCTAGAGCTGGCAGAGGCTGCAGCTGGGCAGGCAGCTCCTGGGAAAGGAAAATCCCCTGAATAGTACCTTCCTGTCCTTACAGCAGTGTTTATACGGAGGCAGTGTTATATTGTGATACCTTCATTAAAAAAGGGTTTTCCAGATGAATGCCTAATCGCACAAATCTGCAGCTCCCTTTAGATGCAGGTAACCATAGCTACTTCGGCTGCCTAGCAACACCTTCTTCATCCAGCGGGAATGCTCCTGTTCCTGCCACTTTCTGCGTAGCTGGCCAAATTCAGCGGTCACCCCATTGTAAATCCAGAATAACTCCCTTGACACAGAACAAGTTGTTTCGGATTTATCCTGCAGTCCAGGAGATTAGAATAGCAATTGGTGGGTTTAGCTGAAAAAGAGGAAGAAAGGCCAGCTGAGAGGGGCAGCGGGAAATCTCAGTTCTGGTCTGTCTTCTAGCAACACAAACCTGATTGCGGCTCAATGGCAGCCTCCAATTTGCTCAATACAAGTCCTCTATTGCCTAAGAAGACAAATGTGGCACAAATGTTTAAAAAGTTCAAATACTTTCTTCACTAACTTGCACAGCAGTTCATTTGGGGCTGGATTTAAGGGAACTGATTGCTTTCTTAGCCCAGACGCAGAGCAACTATTAATAAACTGTGTCTGGCTCCTTTACTGGGTGAAAATCAGCATTAATTCTTTTGCTGACAAAGTAATGCTGATTTATGTCATTCTAGAAAATGACAATATATTTATTTTTAGGTAAGGCTTAAAATGCGTATTTATGAAAAAGCTACAAGTCAGATTCTCCCAATTATGTCAATGTAATCTTAGTTAATTACAAATTAACAATAACATTTTTTATTGGACTCAGTCATGAAGGAGCTTCTCAAATTGTGCTGGTTTGTGTATGCATTGTGTGACTCACCGATGTCTGCTCTTGGTTTGCAGAAGTCTGCAGGTTGATGGCACAGCCTTGGGCCCTCTGTGTTTCAGAGCATTTTCCCAGAAATTATGACTTGTCATCTCTTTTCACCTGAGTACTTAACCAATATTTGTGATCTAGCTGATTGTTTGCACTAGGAAGACAAATTGCATGGATGACTCAGGTATTTTTAGTGCAATCTTGCATGTTTGTAAATAGGCATGTCCTTGTCCTTGTCCTGTCCCTGTCCCATGACTCAACCCACTATCCCCATCAAGTACTCCATACGCCATTGCCTTGAAGGAGGAGCAAACAAAAGAAAATAGTTTCAGTGCTTAGAGCCCTCAGTTTGCCCTTCTATGCAGCATTTTGCTGAACAGTAATTCATTCTTAGGAGCTTATTATCTGAAATATCAATATATTTTCTGCCTCTGATATATACAGATTTTCAATCTAATTAATGTGTACTTGTAGAAAGTTATTGTAAGAACTATTTCACCTCTAGTCAATTCTTGTTCAGGACTTCCATAAGTACCACAGGTGGTGGATTTTTTTTTCTTCTAAATATTCCAGAGTGATGAACTCAGTCATCTCTACTGCTAGATCATTAATATTGTCCTTGGTTTGGACTGGATAAGCTTGGACTGCCCCCAGAAGTTCTTGAGTACAAATTAGGACAAGTATAGGATGAAGATTATTTCTGTTAGGCATTTTGGAAACAGCTACAATGCTTTGGGAAGAAAAAGTGTTCAGTAGTGCAGACATAGGCCATTCTAGTCTACCTGACTTCAATGTTAAATAATAGTTCTTGACATATTCAATTTTCTGTAAAGTATAGTTTAGTTGTAGCTGTAGTATTTTAACTTTTTTTTCCAGTAAGTTGCTTACCTGACACCGCTTGAGCAAGTTCAGCATTATTCCTATCTCCAGACACAGAGACAGACAAGAACTGCTACATTTCTTGGTATCTGTTCAGAAAAGCAGTAACACATAAAAACTGTGTTGACTGGAGAAATTCTTTAACCAATGTCTCTCGTACTGAACAACTATGTTTCCCATTTCTGTGGTGATGTTAGCATGAAAAGGATCACCCAGTTCCACTGTATGATGTTCATCTGCATGTTGTCTGTTAACTCTTGTAATGAGATTGGTAGCTTTAGGGGCTTATAATACATACATCAAGAAAAGTTATGATTTAAGACTGAAAATAAGCTCTATGGTCACAAAAAAGTAAATAACAATGACCTTAGTTGGCTGTTTTGCCCCATGGTGTTCCACTGTTCTTATACAGTGAGAAAAGAGCAACTTTTTGCTCACTTGAACCCGCTGCCCAGAATCTTCATGAGCAAGTTTCTCTTTTATTTCTGTCTTTTTTTTTGAACCTCATTGAGTCTTTATTGAAAGCTTTTCCATCATTTTTTCTTTTCCTCTTAATTTCCTATTGTTTTGTATGTGCTGACTACTCCCACGTTACGCCCTTTCTCAGATTCTCTGTTTATTTTATATCCTATGCTTAGCATTAGAGAGCTGTATTTTTTTCCAGTGCTGTTCCTCATAAAAAAAGCAACCCGGTTAAATATAATTTGTTTTTCTGTGTTAATTTACGATAATAGTTTCCTTTGCCCCATTCATGTACTGACTACTCCCACATTACCTCCATTCTCTGATTCCCTGTTTATTTTATATCCTACGATTAGCATTAGAGAGCTGTATTTTTTCTTTCCAAAGCTGCTCCTCATAAAAAAAAATGCAACTTGGTTAAATATAATTTGGTTTTCTGTGTTAATTTACGATAATAGTTCCCTTTGACCCATTGGCAGCCCACATACTGATGCAATTTCTCCTTGTTTTGTTCCCAGATAAGTATTGCCACAGCACTTTAATAAAATGATGTAGGACTCTGTTTACAAAAGAGTGGTTCTATGGTATCTTACTACTTTCACAGGAAGCTTAACAGCTTGCAGAACAGTAAGTGGCAAATGTTTAGTGCAACATTATGCCAACTTGAGGACAAACTGTTCCTCTCAGGAATGTTTTCAGCCTTAAACAAGAGGAAAATCCCCTTTGCAGAATGTGAATTCTTGATGGGGGTGGGGAGCGACTGCCACTTATTTGCCTTGCCAGCTACTCCAGTTCTCAAGCACCTTGCAAGGCTTTTTTAGATCAACTATAATGTAGTTCAGCAGCAAGAAATGCTAAAGCTATGTCTGTTTTTTTCAGAAGAGAGAGGATTCCACTGTTGGGATGAGGCAGGCAATCTTCCTCCCTGACTCAGACTGCAAACATTAGCTTGTGCACACAGATGCTGGGACGATACTGGGGAGGCAGATGTGGGGCCAGAACAAAGCTATTAATGTGGATAAGCAAAGACTAGCAGCAAAACTGAAAATAAAGCCAGACAGAACAATTCAGAACTTAAACAGTGATGAGTCAGCCCTGAAATATGTGGCACTTCAGCTCTGAATGCAAATCACTCATCAAGAAGATAAATGCATATTAGAGATTGATGATTAGCGTGACAAAATAAGGAAAGGATCTTAATTTAATACCTTTCTCTCTATTCCTCCTATTAAGCTGTAAAAAAAATCTCTGCAAGGGGATTCTGTCCAAGTATCTTAACCTCAGATTATTTTTTTTCTGGCTTTTGGTGACTGTTGAGTCCAGGATTTACCATGGAGGAAATGAGTGGCATGGAACAGTATGGAAATGAAAAGGTACAGAGATTGCCATGAGGTCTTCACAAAATGAATAAATTTTAGCCCTAAATATCTCACTCCTTTACACAAGGAATAGGTTCTAAGAAGAGAGGAAAACAGGAGAAGAACCTAGACCTCATCAGATGACACATATTAACTGACAGAGAAAGAAATCCTTTTGTTCACTCTAGTAAGGGGTGTCTCCAGCTGATCAAGTGAAACAGAGTCCATCCAAGAGACTCATAGGAGACAGTGGGGGATAAATTCCTCTAAATCACAAGTGTCTAGAAGCATTAGTTATTGTTCATTATATAGCATTGAACATTTTCACATTCATGTTTAACCATAATATCACCTTTTTCATGAAAAAAAATGAATTTCTTTTCTTTGGCACACTCATCATGACATACTCATTTTGAGGAAACTCTATTTTCTGTGAAAAATCACTTAAACAAAATTCCTACCTATGAGATATGTTTATATTCATCTTATACTCTAGACTAGAGTATAGGAGCATTTCCTGGAGACTTCAGTCTTCAGTCCAGGTTCAGGCCTTGGTTCATTAGGGATGAGGTGCCCAGATTTCCTTCCCGTGGAGATTCTGGGGCGTTCCCAGATCTCATCTTGATTTCAGTTTGAAAAAGGTCAATATGTATTTTCAGATTTGGTTACTGGAAAGCTGCCCGTGTCTTAAAAATAGCTAGAAAGCACCAGTTGGTGACCTGACTATCAATTGCAAAGATAGAAGTCAGATTACATTTGCAAACTTATAACTATAGAAAAGATTTTATAGGGAAGGTACACTGGTCATAAATAGGCCTAGAAGTATAGTTTACATTACACTAAAAAAAATCAGAAACAGCCTCCCTTTTCATTCATATTGAACTATACATATTTCTTTATTTCATTAACAAATGGATTTTTTGTGGAATATGCTTTTTTTTATCTTATATATTTCAAAAAAATGATAGAATTGTTAGGCAGATGAATTTCAGACTCTCAATATGTGAAGAAGAAGCAAGTTTATAGTGAAAGGATTTCCATTTTCCAGGCAAAACAATCATTTTTTTTGGAAGGATGAACGAAGCAGAAGATCCCTGTTGTCGACTCTGCATCTAGATTACGCACATCGAATTTTGCAAGCTTGTGATGGATCATTTGAAAAGTCTAAAAAATCTTCTAAGTTGTATGGAAATCCTTCTTCAAATATAAGTTCTATCTTACTGAAGAAAAAAAAAAGAAAGAACATGGATGATAAAATGTGTGCTTTATATCACAGAATCACTGAAAGACTGAGGTTGGAAGGGACCTCTGGAGATCATCTAGTCTAATCCCCCTGCTTAAGCAGACTTATCTGGAGTATGTTGCACCAAGAACTAAATAACACTATCACGTTATAACAGGTAATACATTCTTCCTTTGGAGTTCCACTGCCAGTAACTATTTGAAGATTTTTCATTACTAAGTAGTAATTATAATATCTATGTGATAAGATATAAAATATGGACATATGATAGAGCCTGTGCTGCCTTCTTATGTCTGGGGCAGTAGTTAGTCTGTATTCATTAAAAAGAAAAGCCCTGACTTGAAATTAAAGACCACATTCAAGACTTCAATTGTGAGAAAGCTAAGGTTAAATTGACAGTAATTGTTGATTAAAGCATTATGGCTCTGTAAATTAATAATTATTGTATGAAGTTTCATCAGGCACGAAAATGCCAAATATAGAGGCTTTTTTTTTTTATTATTATTCATTAAACATGACAGTATGTTTTAAACTCAGTAGAAAGTTAATTTCTAACCTTTTTATTTCCTAGAGGCAGTTTTTGCTACTGGAGCACCAACAAAAATGCAACTCAAAATCTGAAAAATTATTCCAGTAAAATGAAATTTATTTTCTTCAGTATCTTTTGCCAGCAATATCCAAGCTCCTGCATCCTTGATTCATTTGTACATAGCATCAAGATCCCATACCAGCACTTTAGAAAGCTACAGTAGTCTGAAAGCAGGAAAGTTTTTATTCTGTGCTGTTTGTTTCTCATTTTATTAGAAGCAGTTGTATGAAAGTTCTACTTCTGGAGCTCATTTATCTTCTGTGGAAAATTATCATAAGCATGTGTGTGAAAATAGTATTTTCATACTACTGTGGCTACTGTGATGTCACATATTCCCTTATGATGTTGAGTGGCAAAATGGAGGAACAGCACTTTCCTCAGAAAGAGAATAATATTTCATATATGCTGTACTGTTTTAGTAACTCTTTGCTGTTCAAAGATGAGAAGCATTAAATGAATGTTAAAAAGTAGCTCTACTATACAAAAACTTTACAGAAAAATAAGTCTGTTTTCCTGAAAATATCAATTTTCATAATAATAGAAATGAGAAAGCCATAGTAAAAAAATCCCTTGTAAATAAACCATAGAAAGAGAAAGCCTTCTACAAAAAGTGTTTCCACAAGACAACAGTGATAATTTTTCAGAGAATTTTTTCAGAGATTTTTTCAGTGAACAGTAGTGGATTTGTTTCAGGTAAAGAAAAAAATAGTAATTATCATTCCTTGAACAGATTATTTATGGGTGCTTCTTCTGTGAATCTCCTGTTCTGTAAACTAATGCATTAGTAAAGAAGGAACGGCTCTGCTTTGAGTTAATTCTGTTAAAACTCCCATTCTTACTGGGATAAAGGTATTTCAGTAGCATGAAAGGCTTTTGGAAAGGAGACCTCTCACAGGAATCCACAGTATTGCCTTCTAAACTTTGATATCGTGGCTATTTATTAGCCTGAGGCACAAGATGTCTGGTGCAAGCCATAATAAAGTCTAGGGTCATGCAGTAAAAATCTGTTTTCCTAAATATTCACAAAAGAATTTAAAACAAAAGTCCATCAGCCAAAAGGTTGTATTATGATAAAACTTCTTTGTAAACCTCAAGTATTTCCCTTGCTCTGTGGCAACATAGAAGCCCCTTGATTGATTAAATAGGTTCACGGGTTAATGACCTCTAAGAAAGTTTCATTTTTCATGACATTCCTGGGGTATTTGGTTTGTCTTCTGTTCTCACTTTAGGCTTAGTTATGAGACAGGAAAGCGGAGTCAAAATGAAGAACATCTGCCTGAAGAGAGCCTAGCGCAAAC
>JAVCKT010014405.1:8298-18852 GCA_032273925.1 Rhynchotus rufescens
CGAGCTCCTTACTTCTGAACAACTTTAGTAAGCATCTAAAAGTGCCCCAAACTAATGGTAGAGTATAGGCATATAGCTATCAATTCTTGATCTGGCTGGTAAAAAGTCTCTCTTGAATAACTAATTCACTATATACAAATATATGATCTTGAAATTAAATGATTACTGCCAAGATCTCTGTAAATACAATCTGTGCTGTCAAAAGGCTGAAGGGCAGTACTTCAGAAACTCATGAAAAGAAATGTTTGGATCACAGTCAAATCTTTCCAGTGCTAAATATATATGCAGTCAAAAGCCAGTTGCCCTGATATTGGAATTCCTATTCAAGGAACTGAGGAAAATGAAGGGATAATCTGAAAATCCAAGGAATTGGTTACAAAATAACCACAGTGCTTTTTGCAATCTTCCTTCTTTAGTAGACTCCTTACAACTCATCTACAATTCAATACTGCTGAATGTTATCTGACCACATTTCCAATACTTTTCAATCAAAAGCAAAGCATCCTTGTAAGAAAGGGTTACTCTGCTAGGAGATACACTTTGTTCTCTTGTGAGTTTTTCATTTATTTTAAACAGAATTCCAGTAGCCACTAATAATGTAGATCTTCTTCTTCACTAAGTAGAGTATATTGCTTTGATATTTTCATTCAACTTCAAGCAATAATCTTAAGCATCTGCTCTGCTATCTTTCATCTCCCAGAAGTATTTCATTAAAAAAACTATTAGTAACATAGGATGAGCTTATTACTTCCTCTATTATTGCTATCAGTTTGTGTGTATCAGAGAAGGTTTTTTATACAACAAGATATGAAATCGAAGTATAGTCAAAGGAGGATGAATAGGAACATTCTTGTACACATTAAATTTCCTTTAAATTTTACCCTTACATTTGGAATAAAAATGCAATCATACCATTTTTACAACACTTTATACAAACTGGAGATTTAAAATCTAGAGTTTTAGATGTAATAACTTCTCTTACAGTGAAATGACTGAGACATTTAGGCATAATCCTTTTGGATCAATCTCACAGACTTAATACTTAAGTGTTAATGTTGGTGTAAATATTCACATTAGTTTCTAGAGAAAAGTAAAATTCTACCACTACCTTTAGATATCTACACTGATGCTCTCTACAGCCCAGGGAGGGAAACAAGTTGTTCTAGGAACATATATCCACGTACTTTAGGACCCTAATCTCTTATTATGTTAATATTGGCAAAGCCTGTGTTTAAAAATTAGCATGAAACAGAATCAAGTCTCAGACTCCTTCAACAGATTATATATGTTATATTATTATATTATTATATTATTATATTATTATATAGCTGTATATTAATGTTATATTATTATATAGCTGTATTATTATATAGCACAAGGCTACATAGTATAATCCTTTCTCCTCAAAGGTTTGGCATGGCTTTCCTCAAATATCCATAACAATTCCTAAAAATTTGAAAGACAGGTTTGCTGGTACTCCTTCCTAATGTAAGTTGTGCAACAGTGAAAACTCTGAAACTCATTTATGTTACTATGGAAATACAATGTGTTCTCAGAATGGACCATATTTTATGCTTCCTATATTTCCTGCTTAGCAGTATGGCTACCAAATCTGTATTTGGGGAGAACCTACACATCCTCCTCTTGCATGAGCATAACAATTCTGCTACTTGCTTTGTTCTTCAGAACTTTGCCTCCGAGAAAGTTGTTTACACACTTTATCAAAGCTTTATCAAAGAAAACTTTTCCTCAGTGTTAGGCATTCTGTTATTTTTTCTCATTTAAAAGATGATCTAAAGGTCTTTGCCATGGTCACATAAATGGCATTGGTTAAATTAAAGGTGTGCTTCAAACTGATTGAGTTTAATATGTTGTAGATTGTGAGGAGACCACCATACACTTACTGTCCTCTCAGCTCATCTGGGCTTAATCTCAAAAAATCTCTAAAGTAGTGAGTTACTGAAAGTAAAATAATAGTGTCTAAAGAGAAATTCACATCAGCTTAACTAAGACAATTTTAAAATACAACTTCAACTAAACTAATCAAACATCTAAATGTAAAGATTAGCAATTCGATGTAGCAGTATGTGCCAAAACACCAGGCTACTCACAGCATCTAATTTAGGCATCTAAAATTAGGTTTTATGAATCACTTTTTAAGTCAGATCACCTAAGCTTCAATTCAGACCTGACTTCCAATCTTTTATTCCTATCTGTTGGTACATGCTCTCAATTGTACATTTCAAAGGTAGTATTCTTTCTTTCCTAAAAACTGCATGGATAAAAAGGAAATAAAGGCAATAACAAGGAATTTAGAAGCTTTTGTAGAAGTACTATATACATATATAAGGTCTCCCTATCCTCCCTCCAATTATGGCTGGATTAATAACACAAAGACTACATACATGTTCACCTGAACATATTAAATCCATTCCCACACATACATGCATAAAGCACTTGGAGAATGTTTGTAAGTTGGGAGAAATGAATTCTAAGTAATACAATCAAATATCATGTTCTCTCCTAGTTTAGTAGTTAGGACATGCAACTGTGAAGAGAAAGTATCTCTTCTTATTTGAATGTATATGCATTTTTACACTAGACTATCACTGAAAAATAATATATGCAACAAACACCTTTCTGAAGCCTTTTTTTGTTCTGACACATGCCATTTGTGTCCTTTTGGTTTTTTTTTTCTCCACTGCCTAGCTAAAGGTGGCTTCCTATTCACTGTTTAGATGTTCTCCATATTTTCAGCAGTTCCTCACTCTGTCTTGCCTGTATAAAGAGTAAAAGCCTATGTCTCCCTTCAATGGCAAGGTCTTTAATTTGGAGATCTTGTAGTCCTAATATATACTCATAACTAAAATCTAAGGACAATATTAGAAACTAAGAGCGTTTTTCATAGATCCCTGAAATAAGCAGTATAGCAGGCAGTAGAAAAGAAATTAAAGTAAGAATGGATCCCAGAGTACTTTAAAATAAAACAAAAAACAACGAAAAAAAACAAATAAACAGAAAAAGAGTATCAGCTTTAAAACTTACCACGGGGAATTTCAGTACCAGTGTTAAATCACCAGCACAGGGGTGGGAAAGTGCTGTAAATTTATACTTACATGTATGTGGTACCTGGTTTACACTACTTCTGCTTGAGACTGGACTAACTTGCACTTGAACAAGTTAGAGATTTGCTAATAAAACTATATATTAAACAAACCTATATTAAAAATATTTCAGTAAATCCCTAGGGTAGACACAGTTGAAGTCTAAATGTCATTGCTCTTTTGGAGACGAGATCAACCTATGACCTTATAAGAACACAAATGATGTCTGTGATCAACATCCAAAACCTGACAGGCATTTCAGAGGACTCTGGCATTCTAATAAATGGATTTCAGTTTCTGTTTCCTAACTTTTAGGTGGCTCTTCTGATGAGAGAATTTTTTTCAATTCATATTTTCTTTATTAATTACAAGTCCTGAAAATCTATCACTTTTATCTTTATGCATTTTGATGACGTGTAATACTGATTAGAAAGTGTCTCAGCTGGTAATAAGTTCTCTTCATTTTTTTTTTTTTAAATGCTGTTTTTATGCAGTTCGTACAGGAATCCAATTAGCATATCATTGTGACTGATTAAATATGCCTCACGTAAATTTACATGTCAAAATACATACTGTACTTAAACAAACAGACAAGGATGCCAGTCTTCTGTAAACAGCTTTGCATGCATAAGCTAACTCATAAACACAAAAGCTCATATTTAAATTCTCAATGACAACCTGAATAAAGATGGAGTGAAAGGGAGACAGAAAGGTAATGTTACTCACGCATGAAGTGAGAGAATGAATATAGACATTTGTCTCTCTTTGTCTCTGAAGAAAACTATTGACTAGAGATTCCCCATCTGCATATGAGGCTGTCACGTCAGATTAGCTCATCAGGTAATGGAAATTTGGCCTCTGATCCAGAAAAGGTCCCTATGCACTAAGAATCGAGACTGTTTCAAAGAGATTGTATTATCTTAGACAGCAGGATTAAATTAATATGGGAATGACTTCTACCGGAGGAAATTTTTTGTTAAACATGTGCTAATGTTTATTATGCATAGCATCTACTTTTCATAAGTGATCTTTCTTGACACTTATCATTACTTTTTGACCTTCTTGCAAAACAAACGAGAAGCGCACCCCGCTATGAAGCATGGTTGATATGTTTCAAACCGAAATCACTAAATATATATTCATGCAAGTACACCTTCTGAAACAGTAAAGGAATTACGTTGTTGTGAAATAGATCAAATTAATCCCCCAAATGCCAAAGTTCTGATCATAAAGAACTGGTTTCACAGAGTGGATGGAGCTAGAGCTTTCGACCAGAAAATAGCAGATCCCCGTTTCTGTCCTTGCTCCAATGGCAAGTTTACCAATTTGCAGTAAATGCTCCCCCAAGGAAGGGCTTGGATCCTTGTGACCAGACTCCTGCAGAGTGCCCACACTAGTGGGATAGGGTGCAATGTTCCCCTTTCTCTCACTCTAGGCCAGTAAATGATCAATTATTGCATCCCAAGTGCGACAGCTTCTAAAGGAATGACTCAGAATCTCATTCCAAATACCTAACCAGTGCTGTGATTAAGGAGGTGGGTTTAAATTCCCTAAGGCAGAGGAAGAGAGTAAATTCCTATTTACAACCTGACTAAGCGCCCTTTACACATGAGATTGAGGTTTCATCTGAAGAAATTAAGTAGTTGGGCTGTTTATGCATATTTACTTTGTGTTTTTTAGTTCAGGTCACAGGATAGAAGACTGAATTGCCAAAAAGGCAACAAAAGGCAAAAATCACTGCATGTGACTAGATATATCCAACAGTTTCAAAGAGATCCATGTGAAGTCAAAAGTCTTTTCAGTAACTTCAGTGGATAACTGGATGAGATTGGATAACACCGTCCAGGTTAGAAAAATAAAAGGCCACTTCAATCTTGACTTTAATGATATGCTAAATGTAAATAAACATGGAATTAACTTGACCCATATTGCCTGCTCCTGCTTTGTTACCAAACAAAAGATCAATGGGATCAATAGGAGATACATACCATACCATTTCCAGAGGAAAAAAATACGTCCAAAGAGAAATATAATCTGTCTAACTGCATACACTAATTCCCATTGCAGGGTCTCTGACTTCTGAATATCTACTTATACTTCTGCACACACATACTTCTACATATACTTTTATGGGAAATGAAATACTTAAGAAAGGGTAAAAAATAAGAGATGTGATTGAAAAGCATTAGGAAATAAACTTAGTATGTCAAAATGGTGAAATAATAGAAATATTAGGACAATAAATAGACATCTTGTTATTGTCACTATTATTGACATAATTCTCATTTCATCTAAAATAATTGGTATGTATCAGGGATTGATATTAAATCCATATACTAGTTCTCTTATTTCAATTAATATATTAAAACCTTGATCAGATTCCTGCATTTTCTATCATCTAAAATCAGCAATTTGGAATGTTTCTTTGCCAGATTTAATATTTGCAGAATTGAATGTAGTTTAATTTTTCTCCCCAAAGTGAAGAAATTTTTTAAACAAGTTTAGATCTACATCATAAATTTCAGTCTATATTAATAGCAGCCTGCATTGGAAATGTTCTAAAAGAAAATGAAAACTGAAATTTATTGTTATAGCTTTAATTGCTGTCAAAGGATGATCATGTTATAACGCTGACAGTGATAAATGATGTGAAATTTTCAAATGCTACAGCAAGGAGAACAGTGTTATTTTAGTGAACTCAATCAAATGCCCACCCATTTACTTTATCTTTGATAGAAGGCAGATACTGATAATTTAAAAAATACAGAAAATTGTGACCAGACAATCACAGAAAAAAAAAAAAGATCCTTTAGGATTTTTTAGGATTTTCCTTTAGGAAATCCTTTAGGATTTTTTTTTTTTTACATTTTTTACCTCTTGAAATGAATCATATCATTTTATGGACATTGATGCAGGCCTCCCAAAATTAAGTCCCTGGTAGGTATCTTGGACAGCCACAACACCTCAAATGGCCCCAGATATCTCTGTGAAGCAAAAGAATCCCACTATCATGGTAACGAGAGCGCAAACAGGTTGTTCATGTAAGGAAGTGATATGTACGTAGCCACATGTACATAGCTGCCTTTGCGATCTAAATGCCATCCAATTCCAAACCCCTTCAAAATCTCCAAAATCCAAAATCCCATGCCTTCCCCTCCTCCCCTACAGGCACTTCAAAATCAAGTCCTTGGAAAGAAGAGACAGAAGCCAGAGACAGATGGAAAAACATTATCAAATCATTACCAGTTTTGGTTGAAAGTCATTCGGAGTACCACTAATTATTCAGATATTATATCAAAGGAAAAAAAAATGTGATTCATCAAAATGCTCCTTTATCTAGCCCAAACAATGCTCCAGAGGCTATGCACATACATTAAAAGCTAGAGAAGACACGATCACCTACATGGAAAAGAAAAGGATTTATCCAACAAAAGTTGCTTGAGAGAAAGTTGAGGTTTGATCTTCTCCTTAGTCAGCAGCTACTGTAAAAATGGTGGCATATATCAGTAACTACACCTCACAGAACAGAAAGATTTTACTTTGGCTTATCGAGGGAAAACTCTGGTGTTATGAAGATTAAAGCAACAGCATGGATGCTATGTGAAAACAAGCCTTTATATACAGTTTTCTAGAAATCTGCCTTCAAAACAAGGTAAAATTACATATCCTGTGGCTTAAAAATATAATATTTCAGTTTCATGGACAAGAAGGAGATAGTTTACTGTATGCAGAAGACAATGTCAGTGAAAAAAAAAATCATTAGGGAAATATATCATTAACTCCTTAATAAAGCTGCAGAGTTTGCTTTCCGTAATGATCATAGCATAGGAGTGCATTTTCAGAGAACATATAAATTTTTCAGCCAATGACTTTCAGACTGTTTGCCTATAATATGGAAATAATTCAATCACAATTCAAGCAATAATGCATATAATATTCCCTTTATTAAAGCTGAGAGAAGCCACCAGAAAATACTGAAAAATTAAAAATCACAGTGAATAAAAGTGACAAAACCCACATATGTGATTTAGGAGCATATGGCCTTTTTTTTTTTTTTTTTCCTTTTTTTTTTTTTTTTTTTAAGTCAATGACATTTAAAGCTGCTAACAAAGATTTGTCCAAAATTGGATTTCTTGAAGGTTTTATTTATAACAAAACTAAGACTGGCATTATTTTAAAATAATTAAAAAAAAAAAGTTTAGTAACACAGTAGCTTATTTGATTAGAAAGTGGCACAATAAGAATTAAAAGACTGACTGCATGCTTGAGCAGGAAAACAGGGTAAATTTAATAACTGGTAGAATTATGTATGCTGAAGTATTCTTTTCAAAATAGAACTTCAGTCCTCCCTGCTCCATTTTCATGATTTTTTTTTTTCTTTTTTCAATAATTCAAACCTGCAGTAAGGTAATGGCTTCAACAAAAGGCAAGACAAGGCTAAAAAAGATTGCTAATCCTCTAGCAGAGATAAACACAAGAGGGACATTCTCTTACTAAGGAAGAAATTAATTCAAATATTTCAAGGAAAGAATTGATGATTGTTCAAGCAGTTTAACTGTTACACCTCTTGACTGTATTTTGCAACAGCCAGACTAGAGATCTGATAAATATGTGCTGGAACTTTCGCCAGCACAAACCCAAATAGTGCTCCTCATTTTGTGTGTAATACATTTGACTCCGATCTCTAATTTTATTAGCTGAAAGAAGCTGTGCTTTGTGCTGGAAATGCTGAACCCATCTCCAGGGGCTGCCTAGCGCTTACTTGAGAGCCTCAGAAGGTCTCCCTAACATTGGAACTAGGGAGAGGAGTTAGGGAGTTCAAGGAGGGCCTCAACACCCTCCTTGAGCAGGTCTGTGATGAAGTGATAGCAGTTTTGTTTGATATGATGCGTCATAACCAGATTTCCTACAATGATTAAAGAAAAAGATACTCAATTCAAAGTTTCTTCTTAAAGGAAGAATACAATGGAGAAAATGACAATGTGCTGACGAGCACAACATCAGATTTAAGTGTAATTAAACTCTAAAGGAATGTATTTTCCTTGTGGTTATAAATATTGTCAGGAAAGGACATAATAAAATCAGAAAACATTTAGAATGACAATTTGAATAATGTATGAGTTTTGGTGTTCAAGTTTCACTACTGTGTTTTCTTCTTTGTATCAGCAAGAGCAAGACAGAGATTTAGGTATACGTGTGCACTAGGAGTAACAAAGAGTGCTATTTATCTATACAAGGCATTTTATTAAAACCAGTGGCTTCTGAAAGAACACTCCAAAATGCTTCAAGCCTAGATGGAGAAGAAGTCAGAGAAGAAGAAAAAAAAATAGTTTCTATTAAAACCAATCTAGTTCCAATATCAATTGAAAACTACCAGAAAACATCTTTCAAAGAGGCCTGCTGTTCTCATTTAATTGCTGTGCAAACTGGGAACGTTACTTTTATCACATACTGTCACTTCCTGCCAAAAATGGCAGCCTCCTTGGAACAGAGTCAAAGGCAATGATTGCTTCCGAAACACTGAAACTGCAACAGACATTTCTGTAAAAACAGTTTTCATTCATTTGGGGTTTTTTTTTAGATTTTTAAAGGAAGACTGTTATTAACTGTACTACTTAATTACTTTTCAGTTGATGGAGTCTTGTCTTAGCAGAACTTTAATAATGTACTGAAGTAGAATAAACCATTATAAAATGACTATCACCTCTTTTTGAGCTTTTGGAGAACTCAGAATTAAGTAGCCATGAAAACTATGCAATGTTGTAAAGATGCAACATAAAAGCAGATATATGGAGGTAAATAATAGGGTGATCTACATTATCATTAACCATCATCCTCACTTACATATTTATGTCAGTTTACTCTGAGACTTTTTTTTTAAAAATCATGCATTTCTTTAATTGAGAATATGAACTTCCATAATGATTCTAAGTTAAAATTCAAAACACACAACACATTTGTGATGTCTTAGAAGGTCAGAGTCTTCCAGAGAGCTTGCAGTTATGAACTTTGGTACCAATACAATGACATTCTAGTTAAAAGGAAAATATCACAGCTCAAATATTTAAGAATTGGAAGGTTCCCCAAGACTCAAGCAGGCTTAGCTCATTTAGTAAGAAATTTGACATCACATACAGGGCTACAAAGCTACTGAGGAACATTTCCACTGACTCACAGTTTTCTTGTGTAAGACAGAAGTATAGGTGCAATTTTAAAAGCTGCATTCAACAAAATATTCCCTTTTATCTTTTCTATCGCTTAATTATTCTGTTGTCTAAAAACAGCAGCTCATGCCATTTGAGATGACCCTAAATATGTAAGACATCGTTATGGACATGGCAGAGGTGATCCAAGACCCAGGAAAGGCTAGTACTTTTCTGAAGTAGCAGCCAGCAACCACACAAGGTACTGCTCAACGCCCCAACTGCTACTAGACTGTGCTGTGTTGTGAGCTGAACCCTATCCTGACTGTGTATGGGAAGGCTTTGCTCCAAAAATCTATTGCAACAGATTTCTCAGCTCACCTTAATTCTCAAATGTGCTTTAAAGATGCATGAGACAGATCTAAGGAACTTGCTTTCATTAGGAAATCTTGTTTGGCTCTAAGTTTAAGCAAGGTTCCTCTTACAGTTAATAGAGGATCCTCAAGAGAGTGATATACTCAACCTATCTTGGACACCAATCACAAGTGAGATAGACACGTATCGGATAGATGAGATACCGGAGTAACAGATGAGACAGACACATCTCATGAGATGAAAGGAATTACCCTCTGGAAGCCCTTTCCATTTCACTGATTGTAAAGGGAGCTGAAGTTGACTAGCTTGTACTTAAGGTATCTAAAAGACAGACACCTGAGTTAGAGGAGATTAATTCCACTTGTATGGTTAAATTTGATTGCAAAGAATTGAGTTAACTGACACGATACTGACCATGACTGATTGAGTCTATGCATATAAGGACAACTCTAATTCAACACTGAGCTGCAAGGCTGCCATCCTAATTAGTTGACACAGTGCTAAACACAATG
The DNA here is from genome assembly GCA_032273925.1 of Rhynchotus rufescens. Lineage (NCBI taxonomy): Eukaryota > Metazoa > Chordata > Aves > Tinamiformes > Tinamidae > Rhynchotus > Rhynchotus rufescens. Next base: position 18,433 of record JAVCKT010014405.1, read on the forward strand.
TGCTTTTTTTCTAAGGCATTCTGTCTTTAACACAAGAATTGTTTACCAGTTGAGTGATGCCAGTCTCAGAAATACAGGACAGTTGAGAATGATGCACATGCATAAAATATTTTATGGAAAAAATATTGCATTTCTATTCTAGACCTCTTTTTAATATAAGTATTATAAAGACGCGAAGCACCATTTAATTAAAAATATATTAAAATAGGAAAATATGTGTTCATCAGAACAAATTGCTCTTGAAATAAAATTAGAATTCTGAATTGCTCTTTTTTCAAAGGTAGACTCCTTAAATTCAAAAATGGACATATTCTGCCACTGTAAACTGACAATACTTGAAAAGCTTTTCTTTAAAATAAAAAGTGAAATGACTGCCATAATTTGAATGAAATTGTCTTGATTTAAATCAGGTAGATTTCT
>JAVCKT010014408.1:0-26091 GCA_032273925.1 Rhynchotus rufescens
GGGGGGGGGGGGGGGGGGGGGGGGGGGGGGCCAGCGGGGCCCGGGCGCCGCAGAGCCCCGTTCCCGTCGCACACGGCGTCGCCCGGCCGCGCTGCCGCGGCCTCGCGCGCCGTCCCCGGGGCTTTGCGGGAGCAGCTCCCTGTGCGACGGCCCCGCCGCTCCCGGAGCCCAGTGCAGGGCTGCAGGGCTCCCAGGGCAGGGTTCCTGCTGGAGCGCGACAGCGCGGGAGCTCGGGAAGCGCCTCCGCGCCCCTGCCCCTTGCAGCCCTCCGGGGATGTTCCTGTGGGCAGCACCAGCCCGGGGATCAGCTCGGTGTGGGCAGGGGTCTCTGCAGCGCAGGGATCGGGGAGTGGAGAGCTGCCCCGTTGGAGCTCTGTGTTTGTACCAGACTTTGTGCTGCTGCGTAGAGGCAACCTGGAGGCTGAAGTCACCCTCTCCTCACACACACCTACTCATCTCATTCCTCTAATGAAGCTGATAACGTGACAAGGCAATAAATCAGGGGCAAATGGATTAAATGCTTGTTGAGGTAAGACTGGGTTACCCTTTATAGTATTCAATATTAAGAGTAATGTAAGGAGCAGTCTATCTGAAAACACAGAGGCGTAGGTTGAGCACATTGTATCATGAAATAAGTGATGGAAGAAAGGCATGGCAAAAATAGGGGAAAAAAGCAGCCATGTAGCACGCTGCAGACGTGCCTTTCTGAAACAAAGATGGACTAATGTGTGAGGGACATGGTCAAACCACAGCAATTTGGTTAGTGCATTGTGGGGGGTTCGTTTGGAGCAGTGGCGATCGCCGCGATAACCAGGCAGCCCCCACATACACATGCCAACGTGTGTGGGGTTGGGGTTGTGTTGCAAGCCATCACAGGGCACCCTTTACAGGGCTGCTCGCCACACGGTCGGTGGGGATCTCTGGTTACAGTGCCGCGGGATCGCAGCTGTCCGAGCAACAGCAAGGGTAGTGCAGGGTCCCCCTTGGCCTCGAGCTGCCGCGTCCTGCAGTCCTAGTTCATCCTTTGGGATTTCTGAAGGATGTGCCACCAGCGGCCTAATTCCAGAGGAGGGGTCTCTGCCGCTTCCTTCCTTCGCTCCTTGCACGCGCTGTCTCCCGGTCTGCGGGAAGCGCTGCCTGTGGCTGGGCACGAGCCCGTGGTTGGCAGGGCCCTTGCGGCGCTCGATGCGCGCGCGGCCGCGCTCCTTCGGAGGCAGGCGGGATCAGCGCTGACGGATGAGAGCTCGCTCCTCCTCATTCTGTTTGGGTTCTGTTGGCGGCGTGTTTCGTGTTCTGTGTTGCGCGCTGGCTCTAGCCCCGGATTTGGATTAACCTACAGAACCCCTCCGGGGTGTTTTGCCCTCTGTTTCTGTGTTTGCGTTTCCATCTTGAAATGATCTGTTGAAACAGCGCCCAGATGAGGGGCTTGTAAAAGTTTTGTTTTGCTGATCCACTGTTGACAGAGGCTTTTGGGGAGAGACGAAGCACTGACAGTCTCTGAGCTTCACAAAGATCGTCTCTTCTTAATTCAGTACCATTTAATCACCTGCAGGCAGCCCAATTACCATAAGCAGAATTACTATCCCAATTAAGCAGCAGTCCCTGCTACTTGGTGTCATTAGGCTTAATTTGGTTCCTTGGGAAGTGTCCTGATTAAGTTGATTACCTGATTAAGTGGGTGTACTCTATATGATGGGCCTGATGCATCAGTGCTTTATGCCAGTTCTGCTTGTTGATTAAAGTGCTATTATGGCAGCGCAGAAACAGAGCGGTGCCAAGGTGAAGCTGGCCGCTGCTTTTCGCCCTCGTTGTCCGAGCCTGCGAAACACGTGGCGCTTCGTTAGCAGGAAGGCGATGGATAGAAATTGCCCCGGGGATTATGCAGCAGTCTCGGAGGGGCTGAAAGCGGGGGGAAACTGGACAGATGTTTTCATGCTAGGAACAAAAAGCGGAATAGGCTGTTTGCAGAAGGGCTTGCAGACACAGTGAGGAGGGACCTTAGAGATACAGGATGTGAATGTGTAGAGTTTAAGGGAAAAAGAAGTATCTAGCAGCCCAGGTGGCTACTATTTTGTCCTGTTTTTTCATGCCTGGAGAATATTGGTATAGCACATCAGCCCGTTCCAGGCATGAGCCAGAAAAATGTCCTCTGAGAATATACTCTCTATTATGCTTTAAAATCTTCTATATCATTTTATATTTCTTGGCTACCTCTGAGTCTAACATGAAACGTCAAAATATTAGGGGCCATTTTCATTTGCTGCTTGACATCGTCAAAAGCAGTGCTGTCATAATATATTAACTAGACACCGTGAGAAGAAAACTGGTTTTAATATTATTTCTGGCCCAACTAGAAGTATAGGAGAGCAGAAGTGTAGCTAGTAAGGAAAGCTCTGCTTTTGATTTCTGTTCTGTAAATAAAGATTTGGGCTACCCATTGGGTGCTCTATCTTTGATTCCATTGCGGTAAATGGCAGTATTCAGAATTAGCAAGTGGATCTTTGGGTGTTAACTCCAAGCCAGTCAGTACCTGTGGTGGGATCCATCTCCCCTACCTTCACTCATGCTCACTGTAGACATCTACGTAGGCCATAGCCTCTAGACATCTTCCATGGCCAAGAGCAACGGGAACTTAAGGCTCCATCCAACCTTATCCGGATGTCATGGATTAGGGTGAGGTGCCTGTCATCATAAAGAGAGTTTCTCCCTGCGCTCAGGCTGCTGCATGAACGAGAGCCCTGCTCCTCGCTGAGGCTGGGCTGCACACAGGCCCTCAGCTCCAGCAGAACGTGCCCAGGGAAGGACCTGCTTGTCCGGCCTGAGGTGGAGGGGAAATATCCGTGCGCACTTTTATCTCCCCTCCCTTTCCTGCGCAACATATTGCTGCAACTGAAGTTAATTCAGCTATTGGCAATGATATGAACATATTCTATTTTTTTTCCTCCCATTAGATTTTCTTGGAAGACAGGAAGCAATTTTCCCTTCTGTCATGCCATTTATCTAAGGATAAGGGAGGAGGGATGCAAACCTGCATTAAACTATCTTTGCTAACAGAAATCAGTTGTCCAGCAATATCTGTTTGATCTGTCCCGCTGATGGAGGAGATATGGAGCTAACTGAGCTGGTGCCATATTTTCCAGGCTGCTAGCCAGCTTTTATCCATTTTTTGATGCAATAGGGGTCTACAGTGAAAGGAGAGAATAAGGCTTGTCCAAAGGACTGATGAGAATGGGAGCCTAGTCCAGGTGCTGTGAAAGCCTAAACCTGATGGATGGTGGATGCTCCCTGCTGTAAATGATTCTTAAAATATCAATAGAACCTCCTGTTCCTTCCCTGCTTACCCATCCCTCTCTAAAATTGTCCTTCCCTGAGTAGTCCTCCCCTAGGATTCCATAGTCCTCGTGGAGGGCTGTGTCGGGAACAAAGAGGTTCTTGTCCTTATCACGCAGCTGGTTTCCAGTGGGTCTCCTTGCAGCCACCATAGTCTAGCTGAGCTTTCTGGCTGGTATTATGTGCACTGGGAGTGCGGCCAGATCCCACCAAACCAACGCTTTCCTTGATACTTACTGTGCTAGTTCAAAGCAGATATTCTAGCCCAGACCACAAGAGGTAAAAATACTTCATTGGACAGCAGTCTACAGAACAGCCTTTTTGTGTTTATGAGCTCGAGAGGGAGAGGTATATATCATGAGCTGAAGAGTATTTAATTTTTCTTTTCCTCTTGATAAATCAACACTCCCTACCCCCTGCTAGCAGGAAGGTAAATAGTCTGAGCTGAGGAATTTATTCTGCGCCTTACTTGTAAGCGCTAGTGGGCTAAACAGAGAGCGAGGGAAGCCCGTGATGGCGTTGGGCTGATACACACCAGCTGGGGCTTCTGAAATCCCCTAAGCATGAGCGTTCAGCTGCAGCAACCTGAGCATGTGCACGGCGTTATTTCCTCCAGCTTCACAGTCTGGCAAGAAACCAGTCCTGGAAAGTTCACAGACGGGGCTGTAAAGTCCTCGTGGATCCTTCGCGGTGCGCGTGTCCCAACTGCGCCAGCCTCGGAGCCGCGTCGGGGAGGGACAGGCCCTTTCACCACTGAATGCGCCTGGAAACTGGACGTGTCCCTGGCTCAGTCCCCCTGGGAATATGCTGCATTCCGTAGCCGGGTTATCGCTAGCACATCCAGCGCTGCGGTGCTGCTCTGCCTCGACGTGCAGTGGCCTCGCACAACGAAGCCCTCTCTGTGGCGGCTTCGCTGCCCGTGCCACAACTTGGCCTTGCTAAGTATCCACCTAAACTGCCTCTTCATTTTACCTCTTGGTTTCCTGCCCCCGGAGGTATGAGCCTTAAAGTCAGCGACGCTGTTCCCGCTTCCATCGGAATGGCAGGGCCGGCACAGGTTGCCCACAAGGCGCCTCTGGAGTGATGCCCGACCCACTCACAGTCCCTGGCACATGTTGCACATTCAGGGTCTGTTGTTCGTTTTGGATGGCCAGGCAGGCTGCAAAACATCACTGCTCTGACTGGATAAGCGGAGCATTTAGGAGCAGGCTTCTAGTTTGAATGTTCATATCCAGTATTTGTATTTTAGCACTTCCCAGAGCTGTTCTGCAATGGTTCCTCAGCGGTCACTCATTCTCAAAGCTATTCAGCCAGCAGACTTGTTCGCTCAAACACTGACAGAAAGAAAACACAAAAAAGGTGAAACCATAATGGAATCCAATTCCTTTAAAACTGGAATGAATGAATATTGCTGTAAAGTATGTCAGTACCCTCCCAGATGTCTCTCTCATACTTTGGATGAACTTGGCTCAAAAGTACTTTTTTTTCCTTTTTTTTTTCTTTTTTTAGACTTTATTTTTATTAAGTTCTTGAACAACATTTTACAACCAATAATAAAAAAAAAAAGGAATATTAAATCTAGTACAATCTTTTGTAGCCAATAAAGAAAAAAAGTATGCCATATCCTACCAATATATTGTGATCTCTAGGAAAATTTAATACCTTAGAGCTGGAAATGGGCCTGACCCCCAAAATCCAGTACTTCCCTGCAGTTTATGGGGTTGGAGTTTCAGGTTTGTAGATGTATGTTTACAGAGCTCTCAGTGAGAGAAGCCATGTCATCCATACTCTATCACATGTTTATAGCGTGACGTGAAATGTCAGGCTGAGTCTTGGGAGATTTCCACCGTTTCAGCTGTTGGGAACCTGCGTGGCGAGAGCAGCACATCTCCTGGACCTGAGGTTAAAATCCTGCGAGAAGGGTTCTTCAAAAACACGCAGTGTGAACTCTGCGTTAGCGCTGACTTAATCTTGCTCATAAGCTGCAAACTGGAGCCCAAAGCCCTGCGTGCGGGTAGCGGGAATGACAGCTTGATGGATCTGGAGCTTGAACCGTCGTGTACGACTGGGATCGCGCAGGAGGGCGATAGGTGTGTGGAGCTGCACACGATCCTTTAAGGATATCTAAGCCCTTCATAGGCTTTTCAAGTGAAGAGCAAATACGGACTTATGTGTTAGGATGAAGGAAACAGGAATATTCCTGCCAGGGAATATTCCCTGGCAGGGAATAGAGGGAAAGAAGGTGAGGAAACTTTGTACATTTCCTGCAGTGCATTCCATGCCCACTTAAGTCAAAGAGATTCAAAATCAGTGTCCTGTGCGCCAGAAGATACAATCTTCAGAGTAGCTCAGGAAGATCCCTGAAAGGAAAATTTAAATCTTCCAATAACAAATGTTTGGGGATTGCTTTTTGTTTATTTGATTGTTTCTTTTTCTGTTTGGCTAAGCTTGGGGATATTTACATTTAAAGGGGATTGAACCAAAGCCCTGGCTAGATTTATCATCATGGATTAGTCTGTGCTAATTATTGCTGTTAATAGAAATATGAGCATTCAAGGTCCCAAACATGCAAAGGCTTGTACAGGTATTTAAAATGCCTTGTGAGTCCCAAACTGACAAATGGCCGCCTATAAAGTTAAAGATATGTATTTTTTGCAGGATTTGGGCATGAGCAGGGATTCAGAATCATTATTTGTAAGAGACCAAGCAAAACAAGGGCTATTGGAAGAGATTAAAGTAACTTTCTTCCTTCAGACACAATTCTTGATCAACTGCTAACGTAGGGAGTCTCTCGCCAAGACCTGTAAAGGAGTAAGGATTAAGAAATCACAACCGAATGGCAAAATCAATCAAAGAGAGGAAAGAAAAACAACCGCCCTGTTTATGCTAAGCACCAGTTCTGTTTCCTCCACACCTGTGCTACCCAAAGCCCACAGTATTATTTATTATCAGTAGTGTCTTTCCCGTTGCCTTCCGAGCCTCGTGGAGAAGCCGGCCGCAGCACGTGGCCGTTGGGGGCCGTGTGTCTCTGGGCTCGTCCCTGCTCTGCGGCGGGACCACGATCTAGAGCAGCTCCTTCCCCAGTGACTCTCACAAGAACACACAGTTCACAGGGCAGGTCTTGAGAGCTTGCGGTGGAGAACAAGCAAGAAAACACGTTTGCTTTTGCTAGACACTTTTTTTTTTCCAGTTCCAAATGGAAACACTCCAGTTTTATGTTACAGCAAAGAAAAAGTGTCTTTTTAAAGGGAATAGAGCAGTTAAAATATTAAGAAAATATCACACATTTTGCAAAAGGAAATGGAAGTAATTCTGGGGAGAAAAATCCTGTGTCATTTTCTTGCAATACCCAACTGCTAGAAAGGGAGAGAGGCCATTCTAGGCAGTGGTTCATCCAGGCTATTTTACATGTGAATGAATCTCTCCTAAGTCACTAAATTGTCGTTCTTGATTAAGTTACATGCCCTTCAGGTAGCAGACACCAGAGGGACAAAGATTATGGTTGGGCAGTTGTCAAGTTTTTGAAGGTCCAGAATTTTAGACTTTCTCCTAAAAGCTAAGGTCAAATGTAAAACTGGGACTTAGGTTCTTACACTACACACAGTCACCTTGAGCACTTCAAAACATCTTCTGGCTTTTCAAATGAAGTCCATATGTGCTAGATGCCCAACCCCACTTGGCAAACCAAGGGCTAGTGGATGGTGATGCGGGTCAAAGCACAGCAGTATCTGTGGTTTTAATGATAACACGAAGTTAACAGTGAAACACACAGTACTATGCAAAAGGAGAAAATTCAGCCTCCAGTAACTTTCCCTGAAGGATACGAGATGAGCCTTCTCCAAAGAGCTCTTTTCCCCCAAAATGAACCATGGAGGATGGAGAGGCAGCCTTCATGCTTTCTTGGGGTCCAACAGGTCGGTGATTGACTCAAGTATAGATGGGCTCTAGCTATGTTCGAGGGTCTAGTTGCCTCCTGTTTGTCATCTGCTGGAAACAGATGGAAAGCAAGCAAGGGGATTTTTCAAAGGGAGCATTGGACCTCACTCAGAGTTTCTGAATTCTTTCCCTAGAATTGAAAGCAGTTCCAGCAAAACTTTTAAGAATATTTCATGGTAAATTCAACTGCTGTTCAGGCATGGTTAGCTCTCAAATACAGCTCTCATGCCACATTGTTATTTATGGGAGACCAGGCTATCCTGATTAAGAGAATTATAGTATTATTATAAAAGAACAGTGACTTGAAAAGAATATTGAGGCTGTGTCACAGAGCTGTTCTTCTGAAACATAAATTTGCATTAAAAATACAGTGCTTTCTTTGCAAGGAATCTTAGAGTGCTTTAAAAGTCTAAGGACGTTATTAGTAGGTGATATATTTTGTAAATTGAAGACAAGGAAGAGAAAACATAATTTCCTCTAAATTTAGCATAAATTCTATTACCTGTGTTATTGTCCCATAGGCCAGTGGTACAGATTTCCTAAAGCATCTATTTCCTAGATGATGTGGTGCAGTTTGTTCCTTTGAAGCCCTGTGTGGTATCTGTGGAGATCTGAGGAAAGGCTTGTGTTTTTCTGGCTATACAGAGACTTTGATTTAAAAAAAAAAAAAGAAGGATATGTGTAAATCTGAAGTTTGGCATCTAGATACCTGCTTATGTAGCAATAACTTGGAATCCACTGGTGGGTCAGCAACAGTGAAAATCATGCTGCATATTCAGGTTCAGGGAAATAAGGCTCCCATGTAGTGAAAATCTTGGCCAGGATCTCTAAGTTGTCTACTGGTAAGACATCTGTGATCTCAGTTCCTGCTCCATATTCCCTTTTAGCTAAGAGCACTGTTGTTGTTTAGACATTGAGTAAGACGAGGAGTCAGTTGTGCTGGTCTCCTACTGTGAAAGCCATTCCTGGGTAACCAGGCAGATATGGTAAAAAGGCATGAGTAGGAAGTGGCCATACTCCCAAATTTCAGGGAGGAAACAGGCACAAATAGGTTAGATGACATTTCTTCGGAGTCTGTCACAGCTGGAAAGCAAATTCAGACCTGCTTTGCTCTGCTTGAGCGTAGCCTCAGCATAGCTCCTGTACCTTTGTCTTCCTCACTGGTGTCATTAGCACGAGACGGGACCTTGGGTGAGGCAGCAGCTCCCTCCTGGTAGCTACTCAGCAGCAGCATCTTGCAGAACTTGGGTGCTGGAAAGATTAGATCCATTCGGCATAATTCATTGAATTTACTCTGGAAAGCCAGTAGGGAAAAGGAACCCTAAGTTTGGATTAGACGCTAAATTCATTATTTCGCATTAGAATTGTCTTCACCAGAGGACCAAGGATACTTATTTGATTCAGTAACGAGAGCTCCAAAGGGTACTAATTTAGGCAGACTATTGACTGTTCATTACTCTGATGTTGCTCAAATAGCTGAGAGCATGTGTGGTGTTTAATGTGATCTTAAACATTACTCTCCACGGTAAATCAGAAACAGGGCACAAGTGCTATAGCTGCTGTTTAATGATGTATGAAAAAGCTGCCTGGTAAAGTGCACCATTAAGAAAAGCTAAAACCAGTGCTGAACAAAGACCTGATGAAATATTGATACCTTTGCAGCCAATGCCGCTCCTTCTTACTTGGGAAGTGACTGAAGTCTGTTTCTCTGAAAAAATCACACTTAATTTAAGCAAAGCAATGCCATCAGATGGACGGGAGCAATTTTGTCATTGGGAAAAAGAAGAGGGAAATAGTACAGTTACATTCTTTTGTATATTGGTGTTTAGTTTATAAACAGAAGCCTTCTAGTCCTGACGTTATTACTTTTCCATTGAAATGGTGACCTCCCTCCTGATCCCCAACTCAGTTTTCTTTCTTGGAGGAAAAAATCTAATTAAAAAAAAAAACTCAGTAAGATAATCCCTGTGAAGAGCTACTGGAAGGCTTCCAGAAGGCGGGTGAGGTGAGCTTGGTCTCAGCTGTGTAAGTACAGCCGATGGTGCTGGGTCAGTGCCACCCTTTGGGGTCTTCTCGCGGAGGGCAGGGCTGTGGGACGGTGCTCCTGCCCCGCGTGCCCCGTGTGGGAGCCTGGCCTTGCTGCCATGTAGGAGTCTGGCTTGGCCCCCGTGTGGGAGCCTGGCTTTGCTGGGCACCGGCGTTAACACTGCCTTACTGAACTCCGGGCCGGTCACTGACAGCCACATTTTACATTACTGCAACATAAAACCCAGCTCTGTGCTTGCGGGCCTGACCCCAGGAGCTGCAGCTGCTTTTTAGTTTTTTTCTTCCCTCTGAAGAGGGAAGTCCCTCTTCAAATCTGTGACTTGTGTCATAAACATCTGTGCAAATTAGTCTGTTTGTGTTTTAGCCATTGCTGTCCAATTTCCCCTTCTTTGCATTGTCTCTTCTCCTTGCCACAGAGCTCGTGCATGAGGTTGGGGCTCCAAGTGCTCTGCTGTGTTGCCCTCTCGAGCTGCTGGGAGGCTCTTACCCAGGGACAGGATGTCTAAGGCAGTTCTTACAAGCCAGGGTCCTGGCTTAATTGCAGAGGACGGTGGCAGTGATGTCCCAGAGCATTTTGGTTCGTTTTGCCTTGAAATGAACACATATAAAGCTGGGTCTTCCAGAGGCAGCTGCAGTCTCCTGTGATCACAGAGCTCCCACCACAGCTCTGCCACTGGGTCCTCGTTCAGTGCAGGGTGCTAGAGAGTGTAGATAGGGCTGGTGTCCACCATGGATGTGCTTACACTTGTGCAAATGCGTGTGCCGACACTGAGAGGAGGGTTTAAAAAATAAAGGAAGGTGGTGTGCTAGTTGTGGACTTGCAAGGCCTTTCAAGTTGCTCAGGGCTGCAGTGTAACTTCCATCCGAGTGGATATTTTAAAGCTAAGTAGTAAAAGGGATTATTGAGATAACTGATGTAGATCTGTGGCGCTGTGCAAGAAACTGCCCTGCAGAAAGACCCCGGGACAGGGAGCTCGTTCAGGCTGTAATTAACTCCCCAGGAGCAGGTGAGCGGAGGGACCAGCCCCCAGCCCTTTCCCTTAAACACAGACGACCTGGGCAATACGTGTATTAGAGATGGTGCTCTGCAAATTTCTCTCTCGCTCACACTGCCATGAAAGATTCAGAGGGCTGTGTCTTTTTTTTGATTACTAATTTATGCTGTTTACTGACTGCATAAAGGGGAAAGAAAAAAAACCCTGAAAACTCCTGAGCGTCCTGCTTGGCTCGTAGGAGGACCCGGCGTCTGTCAAACATCGCTCAGCCTGATGAGGGGTTTGTTCTGCTGGAGAGGCAGGACCTGCAGGAAGGGCACTCGCTGTCGAGGTGGCCTGGCTCGGGGAAGGAGTTTCTCATGGAGTGATGGGGTGGGAACAGGAGCAGGAATGAGCCCGTGTTTGGGGCCCGTTCGTTGAAGGAGACCCCTCACAAGTGGCCAAGGCTTGCCCTGAGCTTCCTGAGAGCAAAGCTCCTGTCCTTAGCTTGGTCCATGCCCTTGCCATCGCTGCCGTAGACCCGCCTGGGGCTGGGGAGCCCACTGTGCCCGCCTTGCCCCACATGCAGCAGCCGTCGTGTCCTCTTCGCGCTTCCCATGGCAAGAAAGGTTTCCTCGACTCGTGTCTGCAGCATGTTGAAGCACAGGAGCAGTTTGGTATTGCCCTGCTCTGAGGCTGTGGGTACAGTATGTGAGGCTGTGGGTACAATATGCGAGGCTGTAGGTACCATATGCGAGGCTGTAGGGACAATGTGTGAGGCTGTGGGTACAATATGCGAGGCTCTAGGTACAATAAGCGAGGCTGTAGGGACAATATGCAAGGCTGTAGGTACAGTATGCGAGGCTGTAGGGACAATATGCGATGCAATATGCAAGGCTCTAGGTACGATACTGCTCCTGGTGTCTGCTCTGGGCTGTGTGCCCCATCCTTCCCCTTTCTAGCCCTGATTTTCTTCAGTGGAAATGATTGGTGGGAAAGGAAAGTAAGTCCAGGGATGGACCTACCCCATCCATAAGACCCTTCTAGGATCTGTGCAACTTCATCATCATCCTTCTTGCTGCTTTTTTCCCTTTCCACTGGCCAACTGACTTCCCTCTTCCACAGCAATAAGAACAGTTTATGAAGGTCTACATGTTATAACCTCTTCTATTCATATTGTTTTGCTCTATTTCTTAAGCCTGTTGCTTTATCTACATATGGCACAGCTTTCTGCCCTCATAACTCAACTCCTGAATCTGCCCAGACACCCTTAGATTAAAATAAAAGATGGCATTGGGCGTCTGTCACTACCTGAGAAAAGCCAGAGGAATCAAATTAAGGCAGTCACCGTCCCTGATTCACACATTTGTGGAAAGGAAAATTGAAAGTTCAGCACCATGACTGAGAGATGGAGTCCCAGTTTGTCATGTTCTCTTCTCAAAAAACACATCTAGGTGATTTGATAGATCATGGGGGTCTGTTCTTAGGAAACACAGAAATGGGAGATGTTCTTTTGCTGGGGATGTTAAATAAGAGGCAGAAGCAGCCACCTGAGCTTGCATTTTTATTTAAGCACATAGTTGTACTGACATCACTGACAAGGTTAAGCGTTAATTTAAGAATCTGGCTAAATAGGGGCATAGGGATTGGGGCATATTGTGGGGAAAGCATTTCCCTGAGAAGGAGAAAAGATGAATAATACACAGCATAAAGTTTTGGTGCCTTCGTGACAAACAGAATTTAGAGTACAAAGTGCAGATCTGTGTTAGCACATAAATGGACACAGCTACCCTTCCTTCCTTCCTTCCTTCCTTCCTTCCTTCCTTCCTTCCTTCCTTCCTTCCTTCCTTCCTTCCTCCTTCTTTCTCTCCTTTTTCTCTTTCTTTCTTTCAGTAGTTTTCCTCAGTAATAGAAGCATGGTCAGCAGACACTTTTCTTCCGGAATGTATCTCAGGAGCTACTCTGTCTAACCTGCAGGGACTTTTATTTGCTTTCTGAACAGTTCAGCAGAGATCCGTGGACACGCCGGAGCTTTGCAGGTGCGGTGGTTCCCAAACCAGCCAAGCCGCCGGAGCGGCAGCCCGCGCTCCTCGCGCCGAGCAGCCTCCCTCTCCGCGGGGCCGCGTGCGGGAAGGGCCGGCGCACAGTGGCTCCTCTATCCCAATTTTAAGATCCTGAAAAGAGCGGCTCCGCTGGGAAGTGCTGACATCGGCTTAGTGAGAGCAGTGCCAGCTTAACAGTGGTGCGCGCTACGGAGCACGCCTGCACGCTCCTCATCGGAAAGACAAGCTGTGCGTGGTGGAGACTCGCATAGTTAAAAAAGAAAGGCAAAAACCTGTGGTCTTGGCTCACAAACTCTGTCAACCACTGCAATCTGTGCTCCTGATGTTTGCTGCTTGAAGCTAAATAGGATATTTAGCCAAATTTCGATTGCTGCTACAAATAAAGCTCAATTTGTGTGTGTGAGTGTGTGTGTGTGTGTCTGAGAGAGATGATTGCTCATTTAAATGACAACTTTATATATGATAATTACAGTCATTAATGAAGACACACTTACTTTACCATAGATTATGAGGATAAAGGAAGATCGCCCAAGAGTCACGTTCTGGTATAGTCTAGAGTCAATAAGAAAATTAGTCCAAATACTATGCGGAAAATTGTTCTTAAATAATGCCCTAAAGGTTAAAGGAACAATGGGTGTAAATGCAGGGGAATAAAATTAAAAGACACACTAGAGGTCACTGTTGCTGCTTGAGCAAAAGCTTTCTCGCCTTCCGTTTAGTTTAAGCCACTAAAGATCAAACATTTCGGCAGGAAAAGTACTCCTGTTTCTATATATTTCAAAGCATGTACAGTTTGATATCCTGAAAAAATAAACAATATATTGATATGGAGTGGATGGTCATGTTATGACTGTAGAAATGGATGTGCTGTACACGCGGAGAGCTCGGCGCCCTAGTACAATGCAATTCTCTTTTGTGCAACATCTTTCATACAAATGGCATCCCCAAACACTTTATAGCTTGTAGCATTAAATAATATAGCTTTAAATTACAGAGATAAATAATCAGTGGGAGAGGAATTAAATGTTAGAAGCGAGGGACAAAAGAGATGTTAGATATCTGAAAGCTGTGCAAAGGCATAAATTACAAATCACGGCCACAGATAAATGAGGAGGCCAAACAATTAAGTCTTGCAACGCAGGAGAAAATACCTCAGTCTTCACAAATTATTCATGAGCTGGGTATAAAAAAAGGAAGCAATAATTTTATATCATAAATGCAGTCCTATGCCTAAATGTGTTTATTAATGTGTGTGTGTCTGTCTGTGTGTGTCTGTATGTATATTTATGTCTGAAGATGTCCCTCTGATGCCCTAGGGCACAGACACTCGGTATAGATGCAGAACTAGGTTGTGGTATGTTGCATTTGTTACAGCTTTCAGAAATTAAAAAAAAAAAAAGTATTTAGAGGAATGCTTTTGCTTTCATAAATGAACAAAAGCATATGATTATAAAACCATAAAATGGGAATATTACCCCTGGCTTCAGAGCAGAAGGTGAAACGTTCCTGCAGCATGCAGTTCATCTTCTCTGAGCTCTCGATTACGTCTCAAGTGCCATTAAATTTCAGCAGAAAACAAGCTTCTCCAGCAGCTTAAGGAAGTAAGCTACCAGTGTCAATGCTGATGATAAAAAAGCACTGCAAAGTTATGTTTTTGAAGGACATTGTTTCGCGCTCAGTCTTCAAGCTCTAATTATGCGTTCAGTCGCTTACTTGCTGAAGTCATTGGGATGAGAATCCAGCTCGTGTGAGAGTTTCTGAGATACTTTTTGAGCTTTCCATCAGGCAGTCTTTCTCAAGCTGTATTGGCAAACTGTATTGAGCTTTCCTAAGCTCAATCCTATTTCCTATTGAGCCGTGAGGGATGTTAGGCCAGCGTGGCCGTGTTCCCCCGTGGTCGTTGCAAGGCCGCAGGTTGCGCTTTGGCCGTCGCAGTGCTGAGAGGTGCTGCTCAGAGCAGTGCTAGGGAGCAGTGCCGGGGCCGAGGCTCTGCGGGGCGCTGGGCAAGCGTCCGTGGGCGTGTGTGGGCCCGGGCAGCCTGGACTGGCCGTGGATGGCGACGTCCTGGGGAGGTGCCGACCCCCTTGGTGGGTGCCCAGTTCCGGCAGCTCCCGGAGGAGGTGGCTGCACGCTGGGCAAGGCCCAAGAGCAGCTCCGAGCGGAGGGACAAGAGCAAGATGTGCCCAGGCTGCCGGGGAAGGGCTGCGCTCCGCTCCGCATCTGCCCATCCCTGTGGTTCCTCTCTGACCTTTCGGCATTGCTCCTTGTCTGGCCTTGAGTCCTTTTCTTGTGCTTTACGGGGACCTATCCCTAGGCATTGCGAGAGGAGAGCTCCCTCGTGCTGGCTGAGAAGGAGGGATTCTGCCGAGTGAGAAGGGCCCGGGGAGCATCCTGACGTTTCTCTTGAAGAGACAATACAGGCTGAAGGAGAAGGTGCTTTGCCATTAGCTCCCACACATCCGTTATCCTCTCCACGTTCGGCAGCAAAGCCCTGGCCCTCCTTCCCTTCAAGTCCCCTCAAATTCCATCTGCACCGTTCAGTCTTGGGCAAATTATACACCTGGAGATAGAAAGCTCTGCACGCGCCTTCTCTTGGGTCGTTTCTCTCCCGAGGCCTCTGTCCGAGGGCCGTGGAGATGCTCCGTGTGGGACCGTCCCCTCCAGGGTGTCTGCAGCGGGACCACGAGGCAGCGGTTGCCGGAGCGGCCTCGCCGCCTGGCTGCTGGATCCGCCAAATCCCGGCTCCGCCACGGGATGAGCTGGCAAGTTCCTGCTTCCCGTTTCTTTCCTATCTTATTTTTCCGCTATAAATTCTTCAGAGGAGGGATTATCTGTGACTCTGTGAATACACAGCACCTGGCGTAATAGCTGCTAGACATCGCCGCAATCATATTGTAAATAGTTGGAAGATAAATTAGCATTTGTAAGGAGTACAGTATTTATTTCCTTGTCAGCCTTTTCCTTTGCTGTCTTTTTCCTATGTCTGCTCAGCGATGGCTTTATCTGAAGAAGAGACAAATTTTACTTGATGGAGCACACAGTGAAAATGTGAAAACTCCGGTATGGCCTTGGCATTGCTGAGAAACAATAAAATCATGTCCTGGTGTCTAGTGATCCCTTCATGTGAGCAAGAGAGGCAGGAAATAAAGGAATCATGTTGCATGGCCTTATTGAACAAATATTAGCTCTTCAGGGTACTGCATTATCACAAAGCACTTAAGAAATCCAAGTTATTATAACAGCCTGAACAAAATTCGCTCAGTTGCCTCCCTGTCACACAGGCTCAGCTGCTAATGTTATTTTAATCAAAGATTTGATCAACAGTATTAGGCAGATAGTTAGCGGAGGAAAATTAACACATATGCTTCTCGCTGGGGAAGGGATTATTATTTTTAAGTCTGTATTTAGCTTCTCACTACCCAGAGAGATTTCTTCAGTGATAAGCGCAGCAGCCAAACCATCATGTGCTCGGTCTCGGAGTCCGTGGAAGTGGAGCAGCTTGCCTCGGGAAGGGGATTTGCCCGGGACCGGAGGCACCGTGAGCAGCTGGAGGTGTCGAGGGCACCCGGGCCCCGTTGGTGCAGGGCAGCTCGCTGCACGAGGAGCCTTTGGGCATCCTGTGGAGGGGGCAGCGCCCCGAGAGGTGTTTGCAGCACCAACAAGGCAGCGCCGGAGCGGAGCGGGAAATACCCGTCCTGAAAAGCGGGGGGAGACCCTTAAATCAACGCACGGCGTTCACGTCCAAGGAGGTAGCAGGCTCCGGGATGCTCCTGACGGAGAGGGAACGCAACGGCACGAGACGGTTAGCTGATGTCAAATGTAAATCCTTATTAAAAAGAAGTGTTCTGTAGTCTGCACCAGGCCATCCATCCTGGTAATCTCCTTCCATATTTCTTTTATTGTTGAAAGAAGTAGTAGATTAATGACAGAATGACTCCCAGTAGAAAGAACGCGCTCCTTTTAAGGCCGGCTTGGGGGAGAGATGGTGAAAATCGTAACATAGGACGACTTTGTTGCCAGAGAATGTTGCGTTTGTACCATTTATATTTGCAAATCCTTAGCACAGGCCAGCACAGTTCAGCACAAATTAACTCCATCTGGATAACTGAAGCTGGGGATTACCTGTCAGGAGGAAAAGAGCTAGCATGGCGTATTGTGACTTTGTGCCACGTTGGTAAGAGCCTCTTTGCAATTGTGGTGGATCCCTCTGGACAAGAGGGCGGCTGAAGAGGTGGAGCAAGGCCCGTCCAAGCACCAAAGGGCCCCAGCGCTGGGGTGGAGAGCTATGAACAAAGACAGTTTCTTTAAACCGCTTTAAACCCAGCCCAACTGCCCTGAGTTGTCGCAGCCTTTCAAGAAACAAGGCCAGGATCCGTTATGGTCTTGAACTGATACACAGTCTTGCTAGGCGGGCGAGTGTGTGCTATTTGCACCGCTGTCAGCACGTGAGGTTTAGTGAGATTCCTGTCATGATTCCCAAGGCCTTAGGCTCTGGAGTCACATGTAGATAGACTGGTCTCTAGCTTCTGGTACCAAAAACAGACCAAAGCAAAGCAAAGCAAAGCGAGGAGATAAGCTTTGGTCTTCACGTACATGGAAGGAAAGCACAGAGAGGTGGGGCCAGCTCACCCGGTCGATTGAAAGCAAGAGATGGCAAATGCAAATATGCAAAGATGTATTAAAAACCTTGCAATTTTAAAACTAACCTCGGGGAGAGGGGACTGATGTGGACTAAGACCAGAGGGGCACAAGCCCTGAGCGCGCGTGAGCCGTGTGGGCTGGGTGCTGGGGACGGAAAGACTTGATCATTTCCTTGTCCTCATCAGTTTAATATCTCCTTTTTTTTTTTTTTTTTTTTTTTTTTTTTTTTTTTATCCCCCTTATTTTTTTAGATTCCCAAATGGAGATATTTGAGTCAGATGGAACCTTCTATTATTTAGCCCTCTAAATGTTTTGGATTTTGATGGAGAGCAGGGAGAGGAGGAAGAATATTTTGAGTCAACTTGAACAGATTTTATTTTTCCATTTGAGCAACTGAACTTTTATTAAAAAAAAAAGAGAGAGAGAGAGTAAAGAAAGAAAAGAAAGAAAGACTAGTACAGCGCTAATCTGGAGATGTGTATTTTAGGGATCACATTATGCTGAATATGTACTTTACATAGGCAAAGTAAAAATCCATGCCATTATTGTGCCTGTTCGGTAGCCACTTTTCAAATTGAAATATCTCAGCCATTTTAAATGACGTTTTTATTTTTGCAAAGACGCTAAAAGCAATTAGAGGGTAATATTGACTGTTCACTTGCCAAATTCCACCATTCCAATGAAAGCTGCTTTTGAGTTACTGTATACAAGTGCAAAAAGCATCCCAAATCATTTTACATACATTACAAGCGAAAACAAAAAGAAATCACCATTTAAAAAGAAAAGAAAAAGCCATTTATAAAAGCAGTGCTTACTCCCAAGTTGAAACCATGTGTCAGCCTAGAGCAATCTGTTAAACTTGAATTATGAACCCTGGAAAAAAAACAGTTGTTTGCAGTGCAGATGCTGAGACTCGTAACGAAAGCAGAAGCGCTGTGAGGCAGAGGGAAAGTTCTCTGAATACCTTGGGGGCGGGAGGTGATGTATTTTATATCTTTGCTATCAGTAATGCTTGCTGGTTCCTTGGTCAGTCGTCTCTTCACTAAGAAAAAGTGAAAAAAAATAAAACTCTTTTGCACGTAACTATAAACAAATGACAAGAGCGGATTATCTGTGATTTTAAAAAATCCTGATAAACTCATTGTTTCAAAATGCAAGGCTATCTTCAGTTCACTGGATGGGATATTAATTTCTGCAGAGAAATTGATGCATTCTTAAAGCTGAGTACAGGCACAGATGTGCAAAGAGCTCAGAGGTGGGAAGCCAAAAACACTGGGGTCAAGTTCTCTGAGTACAGAGCCGTATTAAAATAGGAGAGTTATGCTGAGGGCGTGGGTCAGGGGTTCTACTCCATTATCTGCCATTAATTTATCTTCAGTCCTTAAGCAAACATCTGTCCTCTCTGTGTCATGGCTTGATTGTCATTAATGCTGAGGCCTCCTTACACCTTCTTGGCAGTGAAAAATGGCCTTGCAGCAGAGTTTTATTTACACTCATTTGGTGGCCCCTTTGCACTTCTGACGCACGCTCCCTCCTTTTCAATGCCTGCTCCTAAGAATGTGCTGGTGTTTGGTGCTTGTACCTGTGTTTTTATTACCGTATTGTCTGCTTATGCATGGAAAACACAGGCTGCCAGAAAGGAATGGTTTTTTATCATCATGATCCAAGCAACTGTCATGATTCAGAGTCTAAGAGGATCAACTGCACGAATGAGTTGCACAATAAGTCTGGGTAAGCACAAGTCAGGATGGGAGGAGGGGAGAATGGCTTGCTTTCTTTTCACGGAAAGTGTTATCCTGGAATCAAACCAGGGCTAAAGTTTCTCAATTAGGGCAGATTTCCCTTATTTTAACGAGTTGAGTCATATATCTAGAGATGTCATCTCGTCTCGTCGTCGTCTTCTCCTGTCTCTTCCCTTGTCTTTCCTTCCCTTCCCCTCCCTCCCCTTCCCCTGTTATTTTTTTTTTCCACTCGGGAGAGAAGGGAGTTTTCCTGGAATATCCCAAATGGAGTTGAGATACCCCCTTTATTTTCCAGTATCCACGGATATAATTTTCTCCTTCAGCTCAAAATATCTTTCAGATACAAGACAGGGTTACCCTGTTAAGAGTCCAACCACAGCAGTGCATAAGAGGAAAGAGGGCTATTTTATTGGCGTGGCACAGGGACGATGGTTGGTAGGTTGCACTAAGACATTGTTCATGGGAACATAGTCTTTATTTATGAATTGTAAGCAAAGATCTGCTAACTGCCCAACTGAGGACACTTACTTGTCTGTATGCTTCAGTCCAAGTGCAATAAATACAGATCAAATGTTCACTATCCATGCAATAACAGGAATCTGGTCCAAAGCATGTGTTTATTTCTGTGGGGTTACCTTGGATCACATTGCGTTTTATTATGCTATATGTTGATGCATCATATTTAAAGGAAAATAAGGGACTGAGCTCAAAATGCTTGCAATTGCCATTTGAAATTTTTGGTTCAACTGGAGACAGTGTCTGAAAAGCAGCATCTGAGCCAATACCTATTAATGTGCTTTTTTGCACAATTTACGGTGCCATTTATTTTATGCGATTTTATAACTCTTTTTAGTTAGTCATTGAAGTTTTGAAATAATTAAAATGGAAAATAAAAAGAAAGGAAAACTACTGTCTGAGACTTAAAATAATTACCCAAAGCCTCTACTGATTTCAGTGGAAATTACAGATGCTCTTTGGCTCTGGAAATGTAGCATTTATATTTTGCTAGGTAGTTATAAAGAGGCATACTGTGTGGGACCGTGTGCCAGTTTCCCCATTATGCTGAAGGAACGTTCTGGTTGCAGACAGGGCGCTCAGAGCTGCGGAGGCAGCGTGGTGAGTGTGGTAGCGTAGCCTGCACAGCCGTTACCTTCTCCCTTCACGGGATCCCAGGAGGGCTGGGGTTAGAAGGCACCTCTGGAGATCACCCAGTCCAGCCCCTGCTCCAGGGGTCACCCGGTCGCATCCAGGCGGGTTTGGGAGACCTCCAGAGAAGGAGCCTCCACAGCCTCCCTGGGCAGCCTGTGCCAGGCTCTGTCACCCGCACAGCAGCCTGTAGTTTTCCAGGTCCTCCCTCTTGCCCCTTTTGAAGCCTGCAGTGCTGTTGGTTTCTTCCATCCTCCGGCACCTCCCCTGCTCTCCATGACCTCTCGGGGATGATGGAGAGCGGCTGAGCAATAATCCCGGCCATTTCCCTCAGCACTATTGGGTGCATCCTATTCACACCTACAGATTTATGTGCATCCAGTTTGCCTAAATAATCATTTTAATTAATTAATAAGCCAGTCCTCCTTGACCAGTGGAAGGTCTTCCTCTCTCCTGTTCATCTCCCGTTTACCTGGGCTCTGTAGTACATGGGGAGCAGCCTTAGCAGTAAAGACAGGGGCAGAGAAGGCCTTTAGTACCTCTGCCTTCTCGGCATGCCCCATCACCAAGCTCTCTGAAGAGGTCAAGGTTGGCTCTCTTGAAGTCCAGGGCTGCAATCCTACTTCTCGCCCAGCTTCCTCCACGCAGGATCGTGAATTCCAGTATCTCATGGTCCCTGCAGCCAAGACGGCCACCTCTCCTTCCCAGCCTGCCCTTCTTGGAAAGCCTAAAGCCACCCATGGCCATGTTCCACGACACGCATTTTGATTTGATCTTTTATTACGTAATCATACACTGCTCTTACACAGAACTCCTGCCTAATTGAGAGCACCAGATGCATGATATATAGCCAAAAAGTGGTTTGTTGAACACTCCCTTTACGTGCTCGCTGTTGAGTACAGCCTTAATTTATTACACGTCATTCATATCTGTGGTTTTGGTTTTGTTTTTTTTTAAGTAAACTTCACTATGGTGCCTGTTTTTGCAGGTTCTGAGTGTATCAAAACCATTGAAGATTTTATCTTTAGAGGTAGCCCAGGGAGCGTGTTTGTCCCAAATTCACTCGCGTAGATTTAGGGACTTAATTTTCAGCACAAGAATTTCCTCTGGCTAGCATATATTCAGTGCAGGAAAGTTGATGCCTCTGGAGGGAAATTCAAAGTAGGTAATAATTAAGGGTATAACTTCAGTCCTTGATATCTGCTGGTGGATACATCTGTCTGCCGAAAACGCCAGAGGCACAGCGGGCATCTGGGGACACAAATACACTGGAGTGACAAAACTAAACTATCTAATGTTACGGTAAGACATGCTGTCCTGCTAAAAAGGGATGGAGTAGGATCATATGGAGAAGAACAAAAAATTCTGTTGGCATGTAGCACCTCCTCTGCTGGAACATGAGGTTGGTTCCTCTTCCACAGATTTTATTTGTTTTCTTATGTATGGGATACATCTCATGTCATTTTAGCTGCCACTGAGTTAGATGTCCACATCTAAGCCAGTCAGTTGAACATTATCTCGTCAGTAGTGGAAAACAGGCACTTGCAGAACAAAGCTGATTTGACCTGTTTTCAACATCTACTTTAAGAGGAGATGAATCACACCCTGAAAGTGCTGATCTCCATCCACTTATTATTGAGAAAGCCTAAATGACTAACTCAGGGTTGGCTGTCTGCATTTGAACATCCAAATTTGGAGTAGAATCCTATTCTTGATGACTTTTGGGTGCAACTGTGACATTTTTTGGGCTTAACAAAGCACCATGACACCTTAAGCTTTGCTTTAGGGTGTTACTTCTCGTAGTTTGCTTCAGGAAAGTGTTGTTGAACATGCTCCTCAGGACAATGAAGTATCTCCTTGTAGTGTACTTTGGGGGGATATTTTACCAGACTACAGAAGTATTTTTCTACTTCAGGGCAATTTCCTGTGAAACTTCTGTACTTTCTCTGTCACCATTGATGATTACACACAAGTGAAGGTACAATGAGAAGAAGGATGTTGATGGTAAAAGATGGTAGAAAAAATGGGGTAGAAATGGAGGCTTTTCACAATTTCAGTTTTTGAAAATGGCTTTGAGTTAAACTGAACTTTCTTTTTCTTGTTTGGCAGAGGGTAGATCTTCCAAGTTTCACATAGAGAGGAAAAAAGACTTAAATGGAACTTCTGTTTAAGTACTTGCACAGCATTAATTCTAGAATGTATATATGATCATCTATAATTTCTTTTAACCATCATAGTAAAGGAATCGCTGAATTTTTACAAGAAGGACTGCATTAGGAAGGACTGCATTAAATTATATGTGACATTTGAAGTAATGGCTTAAATATAATGAAGGAAATAGAAGGACTGGTTTTGGCTCAGCAAGTTTGATATGAAACGAAGCTGGTTTGGAAAGCCATTACAGTATCAGTTTGGAAAGCTATGGTCTCTACATCTGCTAAAGATCTGCATGGACACCGGTTTCTGCTCTGCTGCACTGTGGCTATAAGGATGTGAACAGCAGTGACAAAGCTAAGTTTCAGGCAGGCAAAAGCTGAGCTTTATCACGAGATGTTCAGCAGCTGAGCTGAGCCGTCGGGTGGGATCAGCCCGCTGAGGGACACCTGCACTGCCGTGGGTGAGATGTTACACCTGGTTCTACACGGCCACCTAGGCTCTCTGCTCCTTGAGGGCAAGTGACAACTGTTGGCCTACATGGGATGGGCGGCCGTGGCTGTTTCCTAGGCCGGGGCTGTGTACACGTGCACTGAAGTGTTTTCCTTGCGGAGCGGCCTCACGTTTCTTGGCGCTCCCTACAGAGTCAAGAGCCGCGTCGGGAGAGCGGCGCCACTTTGCGCTGCTCCGCACGCAGGCAGAGCTGAGGCCGAGCCCGAGCCCGAGTATAGGCCTGCAGCTAGGCCTGAAGCTTAGCAATGGCCTTTGCTTTAAGAGTGAACCAGTTGAAAATCCGGCACCGAGCCTCTCCAGGCTTTCTGGGGTTTGAAAATGAAATTCAAATCTGATATTTGGCCCAACTTCTTAATGAAAATGGAAAATTACATTTTGAGCCCGAGTCTTCCTGAGGAACAGCCTGTTGCCAAAGCCAATGAGCTAGAGATAAAAACAAGGATTTGCAGGACGCCGTGTCCCCTCTCAGAGAGAGGTCGTGGGGAGTTTTGAACTGGGAGAGACTGGCCCCTTAGCTGGAAACTTCTTTGTTTGCTTGAGCTCCGTGGCCGCTGTGGTTTGAGACACGCGCAGGTGTGTGGTGGGGAGTGAGCCATTTGTTTTGCTCAGAAGAGGATATCTGTGATTAGGGAAATCATGGATTTTATGTCCTCACATGTTTTGTTTCCTTCTTCAGCAAAAAGAGAAGCTTTAGAATGCCAAAATCTTGTCTTAATATGTCACGGAAGTAAGTATTTTATAAACGCACATTGCAAATGGCAGTATAAATTCTGCACGATGGAAAATTGCTATCTGGTTTGAAGCTAGGCAGGATAAATAGAACTATAAAAGGTTACCTGGAGTAAACAGATAGGGTTTCCAAAATGTACCACATGAGATGGATTGGAGCTCATAGTAATCTATTTTCCATGTTTAACATACGCTCAGCATCAGCTGAACTCTGTAACAGAGCTGCCATCTGTATCAATCCCGTTCCTAGATGTCGTGGCCCCGTTAATGAAATCTGGAAGTGAAATTGTAAATGGATGCAGTGAATGGTAGATGTCAGCCATTGCGTGATGGGCAATCATCAATCATGCACTGTCAGTTATTTCTGTCTCAGTGAGTAAGCCTTTATTTAAGGCATAAAGTAAGAATGTTGCCAGACCACAGGAACAAGCCCTGAGCTGTTTGCAGGTGCTGCTATTCACAGCTGCCAATTAAACCCCTGACATTTCCATAATGGCCAAGAGGCAAAGCATATGCACTTGATATAAACATTTTTTGTAAGAATTAATCTCAGTTTATCAATACTCCACTTTTTTTTTTCTTTTTTCCAAGGCTACGTACAACATCCTTCTTGGACTGTTGTTTGTTTGCTGCAGAAAGAGAGAAATCTGAGCTGGCAAGCCGCCAGGGCGTTCATTTCCCCAGGACGTGCCGTAGATTCCAGTGGCTCCTTTCACCCCCTAACTGGGGACGCCCGGCACGGTAGTGGGGAGTCCCACCTTCGGAAGAAGATGCACGTGCTCCTTGGCCCCCATCTCGTCACCCCCGCTTCAAACCATAGCTTAGTCCTCACCTGGGCAGCTTGATTTGGTAAGTGCTACCCCTGACATTGCCCAGCCCATTAATTTGCTGTTAGTTCACCTCTGTTGCCAAAAGGCTGCTGGTAGCTGGATTCCCAAAGAGATCTCTGCAGTTCGGCCATTTCCTGCTGCCTGCTTCTTTTTATTGCATCTCATCATGTTAAAACAAACAAAAAAAAAATCCCTTAATATGCAAGTACTTTTTAGTATGTGCATTATTTTCTTTTGGCCAGGAGAGAAAAAAAATGGTCAACTCAACTTATTAAAGGCATTCATCAGTACCTGCTGCAGATATATGTGTTTGTTTCATAAAATTGCCAGTAACGACCTGGCTTTTGTTTTTCCAGAAAATATTTTTGCAGAAAAAAAAGAAATTACATATTTCTACAGAAAAATAAACTGCCTGGTATTGCCACCTGACTTTTATAGTTTGGTGGACATAAAACTTTTCTGAGGTCCCTTTATTTTTTGCTCTCAACTGTTTATAGTTCTTCAGGGGTACACTGATCTATAAGTAAATAGAGAAAAAGAAAGGGCTGCATTCACATTTTCAGAGAGTTTTCATCCCACATTGATTGCTCTGCCCCATTTTGCTGCAAAGCCCAGACAAGGCAGAACACAAAAAGAGAAACCAGATAGGACTCAGAAATTGTAAAGTTGTCTTCTCCACTCTTCATGATTCTGATGGCAGTCACATAAGTCAAATTGAGTGATTTGAAGTCTATTTAATGTATTTTACTACTACCTGGTTGTAAAATCATGCACTGTTGGGTGTAATAAATCCCTGAAACCTATAGGAATCTGTTAGTACGATATTTCTGGAGTTGCTGTTAGAAGTCTTGCTGGCGTATGTATATTAAATTGAGTGTGATGTATTTTGCCAAATAGCTGTGCCAATATAAGTCCTAATTGTCAGATGCAGATATTCTGGTACACCTTTTATTAGCTTCGCTTATTTTATTTCAGCGAACTGAATAAACCATCCTGTCTTTAGCACTTTCCCATTAGTGGAAATGTGTCTATAATGAGGAATTTTCCCCCTGTCAGTGTAGTTAAAAGTTTTAAGGCATTGATCACAGCTCATTTTTTGCCTGTATAAGTGCCTAACGATGTTCTACATCCCTCCAGATTTTGGGGACAGCTTTTGCTTCACATAGCCAGACCTGTTTTGAATTCAGCTGAAACAGGTAAATCTCTTACTTTTTTTTTTTTTTAATTCAAAGCTATTCAGTATTTGAGAATGATAAAATTAAGTTGTTAGATGCTAAAAAAGAATGTTTTAATCTAAGTAACATTACTCTAGATGAGGTCTTTTAGGACATAAAGGACCAAACTGATCTGAGTTACCCAGGACAGACCAATTAATCCTACAAATCTGGCTGATCTATTTCCTTGATTTTAATCAGTAAGTGTTATAAAAGGCTGGCTTAAAAAAAAAATCCACAAGTAGCAAAAACAAGGTGTGCAGAGCAGCAGCCTCGCGCCCTGGGCACGTCCCGTGGCACCGCAGAAGCCCCCGAGCCAGCCCCAAATGAAGCACCGTGCGTGCTGGCCGCGGCCTGGATGAGGCCGCAGAGGACACTGCGAGGGCTATTTAGCCTGCTTTTTGGCAGTGTTAGCTCCATACGGGCTCATTTACTGTACCAGAAAGCAGACTCCTTTATGGCTACCTCATTTATAGCTGGTCTGACTCCCCCTTTGCTCTACTGCACTTTGCAGCGTAGATGGACCTTCTAATAAGGTGACAAGTGTGTGATTGTATTAGACAAAAATATAGAGGCTGGGATTTTGAAGGCAGCTCAGGGCTTCCTACTGGGGCGGTGTAGGGGGTTAGCACCTGCAGCCATCTGCCTCACAGCTTCTGCTGGAAATTGCCTTCCCCATCAGCAGGAGGGAGCACGTGCCCACCCTAGAGCCTCTTGAATTTGCCCTGTGATACTTCAGCTCAAACCACTGCAGAAGGTGTGCCTGCATTAAG
>JAVCKT010014409.1:1260-16285 GCA_032273925.1 Rhynchotus rufescens
AACTAATGTGTCATGTTAAGTACAATACCTGAATCTTTGAGAAAATATTTCACTAACACATTTTTGTGATAGAGAAATAATAGTAACAAATGCTATACACCAATAAAAACTGATCAGAATATACTGTAAAGAAGAAAAAAAAGAGAGAAAAAGAGATGAATTGTTTAATAAAACCACTTAATATACTTAATTATATTTCAAATATAGGAGAACATTTTTAACTATACTTCAGTTTGCTCTTCATGTACCTTAACTTCTATTTTAAAAGCATCTTTACAACTCATATTTTTCTAACTCTTTCTAGGCTTGTTATTCCCCAGTTATTACATTAAAACTTACTAAGTCAAGAGAACTACATCTGATTTTTTTTTTTTCCACTACGGGAAATACTGAAAGAAATTAATTTGGCATGGAAATGTGGACAAGAAAACACAAGGCTGTATATATGCTGACACATGCAGGTTAGGTTAGGTAGCTACCATAAGATGGCTTTCCTCTTCTTTTCAATAATATAATTGAATCAAATAACTTGACAAATTTCAGGCTGCGTTTTACTTTGTGCATATGAGGCAAATAAAGAGTCATGTGGTTAAAAACTCCTGCATTACAATTTGGGGGAGAAAAATAACTGAAAGTATGAAATTTGATAAGTCAGTCTTAAAAAAAATATTTTTAATCAATCACTATTTTTCTTTAGCAAATCTGTCCATAGGTCCTGACTCTGTTTGTTCTAAGATTAAATGATTGTTTACAAATATATCGAAAAGGAAGAGAGTTGGGTGGATTACACCAAAGATCAAACCCACCAAAATATGGACTTTAGATAAAAGAGTTTCTAGGAAAAGAGTGTTAATATTTAGAAATTGACAAGTTTCAGAAATACACAGTATATCACTTGAATCTGGAGGTCTAAGGACTCCTAAAAGAGGGCTGAATCAGCAGCATATGACTGGTGTTCATTAATAAATGACACAATCTGCCACAAATTACTAATGAATTTGATAGATATAACCGTTCCTTTGGAACAGAGCATATGTTGCAATCCACTGGATATATCATTCAGCCAAAAGAATTAATCAAAACTCTTCCAAATTACACACTATCGTGTTTTTATCCACTAAAAAAAAAAAAAATCTTCAAAGTTTAGAGCAGAAGAGAATAAATATCTTAGAGGCAAACTCTTCTTTCAAAAGCACAAATTTTTCACCTTTCATTAAAAAAATAGCTTTGGAAGCATATCCTTCTGGGAGATCCTATGCAGATTCTACACGACTTGCATCACAAGCATCTGAGCCCTTATCAGCAGAATATTAAGCTCTTTGACTCCTCTCTACCTTGTGTTGTTCCTCTTTTCTTTCTCCTCCCTTTCCTGGGATGAACAGTAAATTCAACATAACAATTTATTTTGCTAGAGTCCTTTTGTTGGTGATAAGCTACATGCTTTTTGTTTAATTGTTTGCTTTAATTAATCTCTCCATATTTAGGTGCTCTAGGGGTGGTTACATTAAAAGAAAGAGGAGCTGAAAAGTGTAATTTACAACTGGGGAAGATTTCTGATGATCCTTAATTTCCTGGGGCAGAAATTCCTGCTTCACAGTCGGAAATAAGCCTTTGAAGAGAGATGCTTTAGTCTTGTGACTAAAATATTCCACTGTGCTGGAGGAGAAGATTTGTTAACGGCTGTCCTCATTCCAAAAAGTTTTATGCACTTTTAAAATATACCAGGAACATGGCACTTCAGTTCCTTTTAGAGAAGATGTGAGAATATGAAACTGATTTAATCTTCAACAGGAAATCTGCACAGAACCCAGAGAACAGGTTAATGGGCAGGTTAATGGATTTTGTGGTAGATGGGCATGCTACATGATTTTCTACTACCTGGATGTTTTTTGTTCTCCTTCCACCCCCAGGGAGATAGCTTCATGCAGAACCTGATTAAGCTATTGCAGCCCTGAGATGTGAACAGCCTATGCTATGTCACCATCCACTGAAAGATAGTCTTCTAGATGACGGGAAATGGCTTCATATTTAATCTCTGGTATTACTACTAAAGAGTTCAGGAATAGTGAATTATCAAAAAGGATACGATAAAAGTGAGATAGGCCATTGCCACTGAAATGTGTATCCTCAGCCAAACTATGTGAATAGCAGCAGCATCTCAAAGTACTAATCCCTGTTTACCAGCACAACATCTGTCTTGCTCAAACTCAGTTCCTGGCAGCTGTTAATTTCTAAGCTTTGCAAAGAATCTGTAAACATCATCAGTTACATATTCATAGCACTTGAGTTAAAGGCATATGCACAGCTTCTCCAAAGATGAAGATGTGAAAGTATTATATGATATGAGTAAGATAGTTTTACTGAAGCAACGTTAGGAGAAAAGGGACAGAATAGACACAGCATCCTGTAGGCACCACTTCTCAACTCCCTACGCATGCATCCAGGCAGTGCTGAAATCCATGATGCACCTTTTCACAGCTCATCTTACCCATAACTAGTACTTACAGGCAGCTTGTCTCTGTCTTTCACGTCTTCTAATAGCACGAACACACCTGTCTCCTATCTCACCTTACATCCTTATCAACTTCCCTTAAGGCTATTAACCCCAAACCATACAGAGAACTAACTTTCCTGAAATCTCACACAAGAGATTTGGTCAGTGATAAAAGAACATTCTCTAATTAATAGTCCTTCCTTTGTTTTTCTCTGGGGAAGAGTTACACATCTAGGCACAACTGTAATACTTTGCCACATCTCTCAGTCGGGATGACAACATCTCATCGTTATCTGTGCTGAATATTTCAGAGAAATATAAGATGACACAAAATGCATGACCTCCATCTATTGATACAAGGACATGAACAGTAGTTATAATATAAATGTTTAGACCTTTACCAAATATTTAAACAGGTTAAGAAGGCTCCTTTTATTTCTTTTTTTTTTTTTTTTTTTTTTAACTAAAAAATACCCAATATTTTAGATATCTAACACGTTGAATATTTCAATAGAAAAGATAATTGTATCGTACTGTATTTAAATTGCACTCTTTTTTTAGACTAATTTTGTGTTCTTTCTAACTAAGTTCAGAGTATCATCTTATTTCTCTAATTTCTTTGTTTCTTCTTCTTTTTGCCATTTAAACTGAAAAAGAAAAAAAATCCTTTTTCCTTTTTTTCTCCTTGAGATTCTTTAGCCTGAGCTACAATGCATTTTTCTTCCATTTTTTTAATACATAACATTTTGTCTGGATAAAGGCTTTATATTTGGTTAAGTTTTAGTTATTATTCAATTTCCCTTGTCTTTTTCTCATACATTCTTCTCTGCAGTTCCACCTACTTATCTTGCCTCCTAAAATATTGCAATTTTAATTTCAATTATTTTTTTTCTCAGATCTAGTTTATGGTTTTATGCAGTAGTCCTTGACTTTAATAGTGTTTCTCTTGTAAGTATCTATGTATAGTATGTATGTATTTCTAAGTATATATATATACATATAACGTGTTAGAAAGGTAGGATTTTTCAGAATAGCATATAGTAATATAGTAATATATTTTAGTAACATTGGAAGCTTTTAGACACACAAGCCTTCCCTCATATCTGAAAAATAGGTGCAGAAAGTTTCAAGATAAATTATCCCATCTTAAGTTAATTAGGTTACTTAATTTATATTTAGAGAGAAAAAAAGTAGTTATTACTCTACCTCAGATCTGGACTACATGCTAGGGACTACTAGCTGATTTTCCCTGCTTTATCTCTAGGCTTTGGGACGCTTAGTGTTGTGACTCAATCGATGACCCTGAAACCAACACGTTTTACCTCAAATGACACATGGAAAACACACGTACATATACTTAACATAGCAGTAAAACTACTCTCCATAAGAAAAGAACAAAGCAGGCAGCCAGCAGACTGCTGGATGCAGCACTCGGTGTCCCTAAGCAAAGAGCTCTCAGCAAGGCCAGGGACAGCAGTTGGCTGTGACACAAGTTGGGGCAACACAATGCAAATATCTGCACATGCAGCCCGTCAGGGTATGCCTTCCTTACCCTCCTCCCGACCTCCCCCAAGCCCAGACCCCAATGCTGGGGAAATGCCAGGGAAAGACAGCAGGAGGGTCTGGGTGGTGGGACAGCGTTGGCTCCAGGACATGGGCAGAAGACTCCTGCTGGTAGCCAAGTGACCACAGAGGTCACTGCCTCAGCTCCTCCTGCCCCTTGAGGGCCACCGCACTGCCCGCCCCCGGGAGCTGGTGAAGACAAGTCTCCATTTTGCTATCATCGATTTTTCTTGCATATACTACTGTTCAACTCAGACTGGAGAATATTACCCAAGCAGAAGCAAAGGATAAACCTGTGCAAAGTTAATGATGTTCTGATACTCTAAAAAGCCATTTACCTCATACATGCACTTGTCAGAGAACTCACACTAGCCAACTCTAGTCCAACAGTTTTGCCAACCTAGAGAGACTCTCCGGGACTTTTGCTGAGGTGCATTGATGCATTTTCTTTTCCCACCATCATCTTTATAAAGAGCTCAAGGGATTTAGCCTGAAGTACTACTAAGTAGTAGTACTTCCACAGTATCCTACAGTATCCTACAAATTGCAGAATTATCTACACAGTCTATTTCTGGCTTTCTATTTTTAGAAAGAAAATACGAAGAAAATCCTTGCTACTTATGAATGGGCATGAGTATGGTAAATCATATTTTATCTTGCATTGTTATTCAACACTTTCAGCTACAATTTCTTTGTATAACTCAGACTTTAGAGGAGAGTAGACAGAGTAAGTAACCACCAAGGTAGTATTTTCTCCATTTACCTTTCAAAGTGGTCACTAAAGACTACTGTTTTATGAAAAGTCTATATACGAAAAATACATATTACAGTGCTTGAATTTTATTGAAGTCTTGAAAGATGGGAAATATCTTTAGCAAGCAGATTTAGGAGGGCTAAAACAGTTATTTTCTATTGTTTCATTCTAAATGGATCTATAAAAGTTTTCAAATTGAGAGATTTTCAAGTCTTTTGGGTGGTCTATTGTTATCAGTAAGCACAGAGTTTACATGCATAACTTTTTTTCTAGGACAATACATATAAAACTAATTTATGTGGATGTGAGAATTCTTGAATTTAAAAATCAAAGTTATCCCAATAGAGCTGATCATTTTGTTCATTAAATGATTTTTAATTTACTAAGGAGGCCTTCTTTTCACTTGTTATATACTAAATCATGCAAAATGAATTCTTCTGAAAAAGTTCATTCCTCTTACTGATCTTTTTATCAGATGAATATCAAAGCTATGTAATCTGTAAGTTATTCAGTTGTTATTGTATTTTACCTTGATAAATTTCTTTTTCATAAGTATAACTTCATATTCTAACAATATCAAATCACAATATCACCTAAAGCCTACTAAAATTCCATGTTCAAAAGGATAAAGTGCATTTAAGATGAACTTGTTTTACAAAGTCCAGTATTCACAGATAGATTTTTATTGTGCTTGATTGCCTTTTATAAAAAATTTTCTTCTGTATGCTGACATTTGCAATAAACAAAGAGAGCTAAACCCGCTTGCAATTTTTTATCATTTGAAGTATGTCCAGCAATAAGCATTGTGCTATCCATTGCTAAAAATCAAAGGATAACTATAAGTACTCAAAGAGGGAAGAAAAAGAGAGAGAAAGAAAGAAAAAAAGCATATTCTCAATCTAGAGTGTTCACTCGTCATACATCTTCAACCAAACGTGTGCTTTAAATAAAGTGAGAAGTGGCTTGCCATGTGCCAGGGAGCAGCAGGCAGAAATCCTATAGCTACCAAAGCAGCAGGCAAGTAGCCTGGGCACTGGCCATTCCTATGTGGTCACTTTGTGTTGCAGACCAGGAAAGCTGCAGCCTAGTGTACAGCACTACCTAAATACATTGGGCTTTCTAATTTTCTGTAAGTTAGCTTATATATCCGATTGCGAAGAAACAAAGCAGAGGTTTGGAGTTCCTGAATGAATACTTGAGTAATGAAGTTATGAAATGAATACTTGAGACATTTTGCTCATTTTTTAAAAGCAGCTAGGAACTCAGCTAGCATAATTATTGTATTTTAAGTTCAACAGACATACTGAAAAAAAATTGTTCACAAATAACTTGCTCACTATCACACAAGAAACACGTGGAAAACTCAAGAACTGAACTGAGATCTGTAACTGCATATAATTAAACACATGAACAGTGTTAATTTATGTAAGTCAATAAACCAGTTTCACTTCTTAACACCTTTATTTTTGCCTATTAATTCTGAACTAGAAAACGCTTGGCATGTATATAGTAACTGACAATAAAGTTGCATAATAAAAAATTTATCATTTATATTTAATTACTAAAAGCACTGTATTTTAATTAAATGTGCCTCTATCTCTCTCATTTCAGCTTTGGTTAGTGATCCATTAATTAAAACAAAAAATGTTTTCAAAGAAAGTATACACTGCTAAGGACACTTATCCCTTACAGATTGAGTTATACATAGCCAATATGGCCAATATTGAGGGAATCTGGGGCGGCATATAAATTCCTGCATTCCACACTGGGGACATACTTGGAAAATGCATCAGCAGCCTTCAAGGGCAAGCAGCTCCAGCTCCTTTCCATGGAGATGTGCAAGTCCAAGCCCTCGTCAAAACATAGCCGAGACAAGGTGGACAGGGTCCAGATTCCAAACGCCAGAAATGCTCCCAATGCACCAACTTCTTTGTCCCTATAACAGCTCCCTAACCTACGGGAAGGCAGAGATATTGAGCAACATATGGAGTACACAAAACAAATACCTGCCACTGTAAATACTGGAATCTTTGATGGTTCTCTTTTTTTTCAGGATAATTACACTGAATTATCCTAGTATTACATTTGGCCTATATTTTAGAACCTACATATGATAAAGTTCATAATTTTGAACAGTTATATTTATCTATACATACATTTAAATAAATGCATATGTTGACACCTTAGAATACTCTGATGAAAATAAACAGCCCTTCATATCATTTTACATATATCTCCCCTATTTTAATTATTCATGATATATATCTAGCCTTTGAAACAACAGGTGCCACCAATAATGGCAGCAACCTATTATGGTACTGTTACTTAATGAATTATTAAGTCAAAGTTGGCATAGATAGGTATCAATCTTATTATATTAATTATGAATCAGATTACTTTTAAATATTTCTATACTCATACCTGTACAGTATTCCATATTAATCTAAAAGTTCCAGCAAACAATTTTAACACAAAAAAAAAAAAGTCCAAAAGAAAATCAACTCTGTTTTCTTGCTAATCTTGATTGCAGGTGACATTGTATTCACTTCAGAGGTATAGGATTTTTTTGTTTTTAATTTTGTTTTTCTGAGTATAGTCAAAACAGCTAGTATTGTAGGAGGCTCAAAATAGTCCACCAGCCCAAAATATTTTAATGAAAATAGCAAGCTTTTCTTGTTTAGCACGATGTGGGGCATTTTTTGGTTAGTTTTCAAGTTAAGCATATTTTTCAGATATATCAAAGGTTGCAAAAACACGTTTCTTCTCTGTTATGAGACATCACAATTGCTCCATTTGTGATAAATTTGCCCTGGGACATAACATTTTACAATGAAAATTGTGCTACAATGGTGCACACTGTGTCATCTGTTTTAGGAAGAACTCTCCAGTGATTTCTAAGGAGAATAGTCTCCTTAAAAGAATAAATAGAACAATAGGTCCCAAAATACTCTTTTACCTAGCTTAATTACTCTTCTGAGTATTATTTTGGAATTTAGCAATCCTCAGCTGTAACACTGCAACTAAAATAGCTCCTTAGTTTAATTCTATTCCCAAAGAAGCTAGTGTAGAAGGGTTGAGCATCGCACATGGGATAGCCTCATGCCAGTAAAGGCAGACCAGGATCCTCACTTGGAGACATAGGGTCATGCAGAGAGTCCAGACTTTCCCTTTCCCAGGGGACAAGTCCTGCTGGCAACCTCCTTTCTGCTCAGCATAGCAATGTTACACCTATCCACACGCATAAACAGGCATAGACCTAGAGATGCCAGCTGATCATGACCAAAACATTTCGGGTCCGACAGCCTAATGTCACCCTCACATGTGCCTGCTGGCATCTCAGTCCATCCACAGGACATGCTGCAAACAGTGCCGATGCTAGAGCCAGGGAAAGGACTTTGGAGGGGGCGAGGGGAGGGGAAGTTCTTCAGAATTTTCAACCACAGGGTCAAGATTGCAAACAAATCTTACTCTGCCAAATATATTTGGCACACTTCAATTGCTCAACAGAAGATTGAGGGGGGTAGGGAGTAGAGAGCATCTTTCTCGGTTATTGTCTACTCCCTCTTAAGAATAAAGTATTTTTCCCACATAAAATACAATTATAAACTTCAATGCCATGAACTTGCCATGACTTTCTGCGTTTACTCACCTTAGAACATGAGAGCTCTATAAAAAGCAACCATAAAGTTCTGATTTAGGTCCAGATTTATTGTTTTTATAATGCATTCACAGAAGAGCATTCCCAGAAGTTCCCTGGAGAAGTCATCTGAAACCCCTTTCAATAACAACGCTTCTGCATCAGTATAACCTTCACATTACCTCATGTCTCATTTAGACATAATTAGGACAAAAGCCTCCCTGTTAACTTCATAAAGTTGTTATTGTATAAGAATGTTTCCAATGTTTTCACAGAATTACCAGTGTTCTCACAACGTTAATATTTTTTATTAAGTGCTCTGGTCTAGTTTAAAGGAATAATATTCTTTTGATTCACACCATCCACACATGATGGAATAGCCAGTATTAACATTAGGTGACAACAACAGCATGATCACAAAATTTCAATATTCTCCTTCTTTACTGTGCAGGTGACAGAGCCCTGGAACAGGCTGCCCAGAGAGGTTGTGGAGTCTCCTTCTCTGAAGGTCTTCAAAACCCGCCTGGATGCCACCCTGTACCACATGCTCTAGGTGTCCCTGCTGGAGCAGGGGGGTTGGACTAGTTGATCTCTAGAGGTCCCTTCCAACCTCAACTATTCTGTGATTCTGTGATAATAATTTTATGCCACATAAAAAGTATCCTGACTCTAAAAAATAAAAATAAAAAAGTAATAAAAAAAATCCTCCTTTGCATCGTACATAGATATAGCTATTTTTGAAGTATACTTTTCACATAAGTATCCAGGGTTTGGAGATTTCTTTTTGAAGATCAATGATGAAGGGAGCACCTTCTTTATATTTAGAAATATTCAATTCAATGAATATTGAAGAAATATTGAAATTGAAGAAATATTTAGAAAATTCAATTGTGCAGATAATCTCCCTGTCAAAAAGGTCTGAATTGAAATTTTAGTAATAATAGTGATGTGGAAAGCATCATAAAAACATTTTCTAATGCACTGAAGTTGCAGCAGTTTCCAAACTGACATGGAGACTCAGCTTGCTTTCACTTGTCAAATGATCTTTACGCTTTCCACTCCTCAGTCTAGCCTTGATCCCATCAGGCTTCCTCTTGCTGAGCATCACAGTGCAACCATCTCTCTCTCTAACTAGATGTTGCTCAAACTCAAACACTCAGCAGAACATTTTGTTTGTTCACTCAGCTCTGGAATTTACCCAGTGCTCACTTATCCCCTCACACAAGAAAAAATTCCCACTGTGTCCTTTCCATAACCATAGGGCATTCTCTTACTGGCAGCATGAGAGACAGCCTTGCCGAGAGGCTTGTTAGCCTTAGTCACCTCCAGCTCTCCCATTTGGCAGTAAGTGAGAAGACATGGACACACTGGTGATTTCCCAGCTCAGCAGAATCCCCGCACTTCCATCATGGAATCAGGTTTTCCTCGTGACAATGCAGGATTCCCACAGCGTTTCTCCAACGCACACAATCATTTCCCACGAGGCTTTCACCTACCAGGGGAATGACTGAAAGTATCTCACACATGCACAGAAGAGCCAGTAACAGATTTTATTTGACTATGTGTGCTTATTCCCACCAACTATTTTCTGCAGCTGTGCTCTGGCAGTCAATCTGTTGTTTGCTCTCACGAATCATCTTTAACGGTACCACTTTGGCTCTTTCAAGAGGCAATCCTCAGAGTGTCATTTCCACAAAATAATACACTCTGTTCCATCATTTTAAGAATGTGGAATCACTCAAATTTGCCTAAGGCTTATTCACTTCTTTTACAGAAAGCTGTACTTTTTGTCCCAGTATTTGGCAAATATACGTATAAATTGAGTTTTCACATACCATTATAACTGATGAAACCATCCCAAGTAGAAACTTAAATATTTTAACAGAGAAAAGTCCCAGAACATAAAGAAATTATGACAATCTAGTCAGCACCTTTCTACTGCTAATCAGATGCTAACAAATTACACCTTCCCCTTCACTACCTCTGTACACACCAGATGTTTTCAGAAATGGGCTGGAAAAGAAAGGATGTACAGTAAAGGTAAACTAGGAACTTACAGCAAAGTTATGATGAATTTTCATTGAATCTCATTTGAGAAGAAAATAAAAGCCCTCACCCTCTACCTTCTATTCAAGACATAGACATATTTGCATTTTTGTACTTTTTTTTTTTTTAAGTCTTCTCCTTCCTTTCCCAAATAAGCTAGTTCTTCCAATTTTAGCAGGAAAGAAATGCTGGCAAGTAATTTCTACTCCACCAGTTACCGTGGCTGCAGTAGCTTCCACTGCAGGCATCGCCAGGTGTGAATGCCAGTGTCCTAACCATGTTTGAGATCCTCCCCACCCACTCTGATCCCCAACGCAAATTAAGGTCTCTGATAAGAAACACAATAGCCTTTTTTTTTTTTTTTTTTTTTCCAAAATGCTATAAAAAGAGTAGACAGTGAGGTGAGTAACTCTTGAGTTAAGCTCACCCTGTCTTTTGTGACATATTTTGCTTCCCCTAAAATAATGATTTAGGAAGGGGTATAGCTTAGCATTTTTATTTTATAAGACTTTCATGTGTCACTGAATATATACCTCTGTGTAGTGTAAGAAATAGAGAATAATAACAAAAATATTCCCCAGGTTGTGCTAGTATATTTCCATGTTTCTAATGTTCTTACCACCGTGGCACCAATACAACAAAAAATCTAACATATAAGGCATACCTGACTATTAACACATAGTAGGGTACAAGAATAACAGTACTCTGGAATTAAGGACTATACATGGCGACTCAATAATGAAAACACTAATTCTCTAGGAAGCAGAAGATTAAGTTCTAAAGTTAGAGTGATGTAGAAAGTGGAGCCACAAACTTGCTCTAATATAGCAAGTTCTAGATAAAAAGAAAAAATATCAGTTCAGCATTTTTCCTTTTTGTACAAAATGCCCAAAACAGATCTTTTCTTAACATCTGCATACAATTCTTATTTTAAATGTGTAAGTCTGCTTTGAGGAAAATTGCCTAGCTAGAAATCTAAAGGTTAGAAAACTACCTAAAACTCAGGTTGACACATCTTTCAACTTTGGCTCTCTGTAATGAAGTTATGACTAAAAATGGCATTTCGAATATAAGTCTCTACCAATTGCCACATTACTGACAGAAGATCATTTAACTGAAACCTGCCTCAAGAGCTATATGGAATCACTGATCCACATGACTGGAATTTCAACATTTACCAGTGGAAGCCCCACATGCAGAATGCAGGTAATCTACAGCTCCAAATCACAAATTAATTTTGGACTAAATCCTGAACTGATTCTCTCAGATGATGAGAAGTTTAAAAGCTTATAGATTTCTACACATTTGCTAATATAGCTTTGGGAAAATTCACAGAAAATAACTATAAATTTTGCCAGTTAATAACCAGCACAATTCTAACTAAATCACGCTTTCAATACAACCTAAGCTTAAAATTTCCACCTCAATTTTGTTTCTACTACAGTTTTCTCAAGTTGCCCAAGTTTAAAACCCAAGAAGAACTACACAGTCAAAAAAGCATTAAAAGCAAGACAGGATCCACAAAAGAAAGGTCATACCTGAATATTCAGCATCTTGTATGCATTAATTTAGTACCAAATCATTTCTGCCTTGAAACTTCAAAACTTTCCTTGGCCTACCCAAATAAATTCATAAAAAGCTGAACTTTGAAAGAGTAGCACTTGAATTCAGGCACCACTGTCCGCTCTCTCACTGTTCACTTTGTCATATTCATCTTAGCAGGGCCAGATTTTCAGGATGCAAGGCTATCATTTGACTGTGTTCATCATTCATTACTTTTACTAGCCGCGATCACTGAAAATTTCGGTGGTTATTATTAAATGTGCAGTTTTTGGAGTTACTGACAAGAGTCTATCTCATTATTTGCAAAAAAATATTGAAATATTGTCCAGTATTTCATATAAGATGCATAACAGATCACGGAACTGTCACTCTTTTAAAAGGATTAAAGAAGTAGTGTAATGCATGGCCATATCTATACTTTGTTATTTTTACATGTTATTACCTACGAGTATTATTTATAATGAGCTTTTCATAAAGAATAATTTGCAATAAATTGTTTTTCTGACTCTCTGTAATCATCAATTTCAAAAGTATTTCAGTAAAAATATTCCTTATATGCTAAGAAAGACTACATTTGTTCCCAAATTAAGGATAATTCTTGTAAACATATTGTTAGTGAGAACAGCCATAGTTATAAATTAAAGCTTAATTTTATTCCCATCTTCTCCAAAGTTTAAATTTAGAATGCCAGTACTTAAAAATTATGACAGTAACTGCTTTGCCCAAATGCCTTCACAGAACAACACAGAAGGCATACAAGTATAATCAAATTACTCTGTTGTATTCTCACTTAAAAATGTCTCAGTATTTTTGCCTTCTTTCTTCTTGCAACATTATTGTTTAAATGTTTTGGATGGTATTATAAACTGTAAGGTTTTTCAGACTGCAGGGAAGCATTCTGTGGCTTGTGGTAAGGGTGTACAAAATTGATGGTCAGTGAATCCTTCCAGATGAAGCAGCTATGACACAGATTCCTGAGGCTGTAAAGGACTAGACACAATGGCCCGTGTGATTTATTCCAGCTATGTGTTCCCATGATAAGTCTTCACTTAAAAGAGGGTGAATGTGGTGCTGTTGGTTTTTATACGTAAAACTCAGTACCATTTAATTACGAGCTCCACTGCTGTTGGGTATATGATCCAGATAAAAATAACATTTCTGTCAGGGATTGGACTTCATCCAGAACTAATATGATCCCAGCCAGTAGTCATCTGTTTGGGAACTATTTCTCTAAATACCTCCTCTAAACTCCAATTCCTGTAGGCAATTAAACTACAGTAAACTGCAGGTATCTTCTGATGCCTATAAATTTAGTCATGGTCACAACATACAATGGATGTTTGATGGCATATCCCTATGCAGCATGTGATCAGCACAAAATAATATAATATGCCTAGTTCACATGTTCTAAGTTGAAAAGTCAAGATATATTACTTGTCAAGTCAAGATAACTCAAGATACATTTTTTACTGTCTCTGGTATTAGGTTATTATTATTAGTTTAATAAGGACAAAGAAAGAAAAAAGTGAAGTATTTTTTAGAACATAATTGCATTTCTAAGAATTCTTTAAATAAGTTCATCCAAGAAATACTCTTCATTGGAATGTTATGAAACTGATTTTTGAAACTAATGTTATGCACACTATGCATTTTACTTAAAAAAAAAAGTTCCCAATATATGATTCCCAATCAAGT
Source organism: Rhynchotus rufescens (assembly GCA_032273925.1). Classification (NCBI taxonomy): domain Eukaryota; kingdom Metazoa; phylum Chordata; class Aves; order Tinamiformes; family Tinamidae; genus Rhynchotus; species Rhynchotus rufescens. The sequence goes on from JAVCKT010014409.1 coordinate 15,013, forward strand.
TATTCTTCTACTTATTATTACCCACACACCACTAAATATCATCCCCAAATGATATAAATGAAAGTCCCGTACGTTACTTAATATGTGCAACACTGATAGAATGATGTTTTGAGAATAGTTCAAAGAAAAGATTTAGAGAATAGAAACAGGATTTAAGTATAATAGGGGCACTCAACCTCCACAGTTACCATCCCTTCACTCTTCTCCTCTAAGCATTATCATCAAGAAAATCCTAATAGCCAAATTTTCCATTCTGTTGCTTAATCCTAGCTAAGGTGAGTCTCCTCTGCCTACTAGAAGTTTTATATGCCTCAGCACAGATGAATATAAAGCAATGAAAACGGAAAAACACAAGCATAACTTTGTACCTAAAGTGATATGCATTGAGCTCAACATTGATGAGTTATCAATCAAGGATTAAATTTTGGAATTCTAAGGGGAAACATCAAAGCAGTGGCCAGGAGTGTATAGTTCACCACTGTGCTTGCATTTCCCAACATTTCCCAAACCATATTGGGCCATACAAATAATAAGTTTTACTAGCACTATGTAAAGCTTTCAAAAATAATTAAGTAATAACTAAACAAAAATATTCCTTTAGATTTTAATTGTCTATGTATGTAGTCATTCACTGAATCCCACATTTACTGAATGCCACTAGAATTATTTTAGAGAACAAAATACTCATTATCAGCTCTTCAAAAGGAAGAATCTATTTTAAACTTCACAAAGAGCTCCATGAAAATAGTTAAAGGTCTTTGCATTATATTGTTTATATCCATTCCCTTCAGAGAAGGAATGTTTAAAGTACTGAGACATAAAGGTTATGCTGACGTGAAATGCCTTTCTTTACTTTCCCTTCTTTAATACCAGTAGGTTGTCTAAGAAAGAAATCTTCAGTGAAATTTATGCTGAATCTGCAGAGATAATGACATCGCTGAAGACAACAGCTAAGTTGTTAAAAACATAGATGTATAGGTTTTATTTACAGAGGTTCTATACCGTTGTAAAATAAATTAGAATGGGGGTTCATACATCCCAATCAGGATGAAAAAGAACTAATAAGGTGGAAAATGTGATTCCCATTTATAGGCAATTATCAAGTATTATTGGCAATATAAATGTTGATATGAAAATAAAAAGTTCAGCAAGTATGGAAGACTTTTATATTGAGATACACATATCAATTCCCTAGGAAGTGAACAGCATTTTATCCTTTATGGGTTAATAGTTTGCTCAGAGCTTAAAAGAAATGCCACCTGCTATGCCAAAG
>JAVCKT010014412.1:0-20197 GCA_032273925.1 Rhynchotus rufescens
TGATACAAATCTTATGGTAGATGCTATCAGTCCTAGTTGAGCTGAGTCATTTTCAACCCACTAACTTAAATGGTTTTTGGATTAGGCCCTAAAGAAAAGGATGTCATCTCTGAGATGTGAAATGGTTCTTCACAACATCCAAGGATAAGTATTGCAAACAGAATTGATTTCATACAGAATCTCTCTTTTCTCATTACAATGGATTTAGCTAAACTGACAGAAAATATCAAATCTTTTTGTGCCCCATAGGACTTTTTGCAGTATTTTCTTCCTTTTATTACAATACTTCCTTGCTGCAGTACCCAGCTTTTTGCTAAAATTTTTGGAACTTTTGCTAGTATCTTTGACCTCTGCAAACAAGAGCTCCTTTCTCATTGCTTCCAGGTAATGCATTGCTTACAGAAGCCTCCTTCTATGTTCTGAAATAGCCTTTTCCAAGAGCATATTAAAGGGGGAGTTTTGCTGTAATCCTCAGCAGTGCCACACAATGAAGTACTCCATCAATTTGATCTGGTTTCCAGGTAAGCAAACTTTACAGATGCCAACTGCTCCTGACTGCTGCTAGAAGGAATGTGGTGCCACAAGAGGACGTGGAGGGCCACAGTCAGCCACAGACTTCTCTGCTAACCAGAGGAGACCTTTGTCACTGCTCCCTCTACCTTGCATCTCTCTTGCCACAGTGCACAGGGTGTCCTTGTTGCAGAAGTCTAAAAATGACTTGCTTTTTGAAATAAATACCGAAATAATGCTGATGGAGCAGTATCAACTTTGAGCACATCTTGAAAAAGCGAGAGGCTTGAGTCAGCGGTGTGCATATATAGTGGTGTTTTCTGTGCAGAAGCAGCTGGCAGCAGGCTAATCCACGAGGATAATGCAGGTGCAGAAATAGGAAAGAGAATTAGTCCAGGCAGAACCTCTCTTCACTTCTCAGTATCATGAAAAATGATTTAGATTCTCTGGGGGCTTTGGAGACCAAAATGCTGCTTCATTTGCTAGGGAAAGGGGAGATTTTCCTGCAGGTGATTAAAAGCTGGAAAAAAAGAATATGATATGAAGGGATATATGCAGAATGCATGAATTAGATTTTTGGTTTAATGTCAATTACTAGGAAAGAAGAGCGAAACTATGTTGCTAAAAATAATGCTTTAACTCAAACAGTAATTTTGCATTCTTCTTAAAGTGACAAATTCTGCCAGAAAAATATTTTTCTGAGATTCACAGAAACTGTAATCATTTGGGTGAAAGGAGATGGTTTCCTATGTGGTGAAAAGCACCATGTCCATGACTTTTTGATGTTTTCTTATTATTTATATTGAATTGATATTCAAAAAGAATATGCCTTAAAGAAATACAATTCTACCTCCTATAAGGTTCTCTTGTCCAGCTGCAGTGTTTATTCTTTGTATTTTTTATTTATTTACTTTTGTTTCATAGCATCAGCCTCTTTGTAAAAGATCTGTCTACCCCCAAGAGTTTTGCCTCTGATTTTAGGGAGCCAGAATTTAATCCATATTTCGCATCCTCAGTTCTTGGGGCTCTCTGCCTTGTTTTCCTCTTTCCTGGGTCACAGGCCTGCACTGATCTATAAAATGTAGGCCCTTTTTTCTCCTGGTACATTTTGTAGATGACTGTTTGTATCTTGCTGCCGAGGTTTTTACTGACAGTTTCATTTGTAACCTTCCATTATTGCTGTTCAGTATTTCATCTGTGGGAGACGGACTTGAACGGAAACTTGCTAAAAGTGTCAGTTTCTCCTTAATTAAAATAGGTGTTCAGAGCCATCAGGTAACATAAAATATCAGCTAAAGATATTTTAGTGTATTGAAATATTAAGATTGTTCATTCAGCATCGAAGGAAAGAATGACAAGATTTCTTATGCTCATGGGACAGCTTCCAGATGGGATACATCACCTCTAAGAAAAGAAACAGCTATGCTAAAGAAATACTCATTAGTTGCATATCAGTCTGGAATTTAACTAGCTTGGGGCACTACTGTATGCACTGCAGAAAGGCAGCTCTCCTGTACTGTGTTTAGTACCGTTCTCAAGTTTTTATAAATGTTAATCTTGTGCTTCATGACAGGTGAAACTTGTAACCTGGAGAGAAACAAGCTCTGAGTCTCGCTTTTAAATAGAAGCTTTTAGGATGAGATATTGCACTAACTAGGAACTTGCCCTCAGCAACTTTTTTTTCCTCTTCTTTCTACCAAAAAATATTAAAATAAAAATTTATGTCTCACGAACGAGTAAATCATTGTGCAACTCTGAAGCAGAGGCCTTTTGTGCAGAGGTCCAGATGTCTAAAGAAGAGGTGTGGTGGGAGCAGCAGATGTGGGGTAGGTGGGTTGCCGGTGTGAGGGAGCTCCATGGAAGTTCGGGCTTTGCTTGAGCCTGCAAGAGGCTGCCCTCTTCCATCATCCTTTTGAGTTGGAGATTACCTTGGGAATGAGCAGTATTTGCCAGCCAGTTACATAAGGAAACTTGATCACATTTTTTTCACATTCTTTTTCATATTATTTGCATTTCTATTCAAATTATCCAAAAAGAAGCAGAATTAACCCAAACGTGAGTGTTTTTGTTCTCTGTGTTTTGCTTGTGTTTTCATGCCAGGTTTCACCACTGGTTTGTGATAAATGCTTCCTTTGGGGCTTATGGAGACACAGTCTCTTCTCAGGTTCTCTTAGAGGCGAGATTCCCTCTTAATGTGCCTCAGATCTCAGAAAGAGGACATTGATTTCAAATGCTGATAACGGAAGATTATGTATTTTCTTTGCATATCTATAAAAAAGAGGAAACAAATTTATTCAAAGCACCAATATCTCTGTCCTGTACAGATGTCCTTGTTCTTTCTCTGGTTAAAAAAAAGACAGCTTTGGAAGACTGCCACTTTAATTAAGCTTAGTCTACCCAAAAATGAACCGCAATCTGCCATTGAGACGGACACTTGCCAGTGTTATTAAAGAAAGGTATGATAGTCAACTCATAAAAATTGTGCAATGACCAAAACACATAGGAGAGGTATGAAATACTTTGAATAAATATAAATAAAGAATGTTAGTTTGAATATAGAAATGAAAAGCAGCACAGGCAGAGATTTCTGCTTTTAAATTTTTATATGATTAGAAAAGCTACTAGTCATAATCAGTATGGATAATCCCATGGAAAGATACAGCAGGCGTCACTGCAAAAATCAGATCTTTTTTACAAACCTTAACAAAAAAAAAAAAAGGCAAAATAGTTTCATAAAAGTTTTGGATATAATATTACAGAGAAAACTCAAAGGTGATTTTAAAACTCATTTAGGTATGTCATAGCATTTCTAACTTGAGACAGTTTTAAATAGAAGGAATTTGGGACTTTCAGCTGTGGACCTTTACACATAATCTCTAAATCCTAGGAATATCATTGCACTTTATTAGGGGCTAAAACCCAAAGAGATTTTAACATCTTGGTATTATTTAAATTCCTCCTGCTTGTGCCCCTGACACTCTGAAGGCTCTTGCTTAGATACTTTCACTCCGGGGCGTGAGCCCAGTTAGGGTATCTGGTGCAGAGACAAAGTTCCAGGTTTGCCTACTCTGTCTATATATTTATTCAAAGCTGTCCAGTATTAATTATGAATAATTATTTAGGGTGAACAGATCAGCTGGGAAAAAACTTGATATTTTAAGGCCCTAGTTTATCAAGATCTGAGTTCCAGTCCCCACAACTATGAATATTAAGTTATTTGGAAGTGTTCCAGTATCTTCAAAAATTCTGGGCAAAGAGAGAAAGAAAATTGTTTTAGGCTTAAACATTTCATTTAGAAACCAGGTATTCTGTCATTATTCTAATCATTAATTATATTACATGAAGTTGAACAGTTTCAATAGCACAGAATAATAACAACCTACCAGAAAGTCCTTTGTATTCAGCTGCTGAGGATGCTCATTTGAAAGCTATGGTCCTGAATTCAAGTATCTACTTCAAGGGATTTTAATCTAAGCATCCTGGGGTAATGCTCTACCTGTTAGATTTCAGAGCATGGAAGGAAAAAGAGTAGATCTTTTTTTTTTCCCTTTTGTTCCCCTCCCTCCTATATATCTGTGAGGAGAAGAAGAAATCCTAGCTGCAGCCCATCTATCATTGAAAGGTTTCTGACTGTGACTGCTGAATAGAGATGGTCTGGTTGCGGTCATCTGCAGTTAAAGGGATTATTCTTTGACCTGGGCAGGGCTCTATTGTATTTGCTATTGTGTGTTTTAAGTGACTTCTTTGTTGCGTTCTTCCCTTTCCTCCTTCTCATTTTATGATAATTGTGAAAATCTATCATGGTCCTGAGTCTGCTTTTTCATTCAGTTGTTTAGTTATCTAGAGTGGTCAGTGTTGTGATTCCAAAATCTCTTTGTCAACCCCTCCTTCCTTGGCTGCTTTTTTTTTTTTTTTTTTTTTAAAGGATGTTGCAGTTATTAGCTAGAGCTTCTTGCTGTAGATCTCCTGCCTTCTCAAAGATTAGATCAAATATATCAAATCTGGCCACACATAGACCTGGGAGAAGGTATTTACATGAAGAGTTGAGTCAACCAGACCTTATTTTTCACACAGCTCAAATCTGCAGATAAATCTAAAGAAGCGTTGCCCATATCATCTTTTTTTTTTTTTTTTCAATACCATTGATCAATGAATATCAGCAAGAAAGTTCTTTTGCTTTAATATATGCATATGGAATGCCTACCTAGAAAGAGGACTCCAGACTGGAATCAGTTTCTCAAAAACTTTACTGCATAATGAGAGATGTGAAATGGGGTAACTTCTGTGCCCAGGAATCATCTGGAACAGGTTTATTGTAGTCTTTGAGTTTGCAATTTCAACATAAAGAAGTAGTTTCTTGTGAATAAGCACAATACCTATGTTTTTGTGATACTTTGACTGCTTCTTTAATAGCTTAATGAACTGCTTTCTCATCAGCAGATATTAAGTGTCCCTGCTTAGCATTATAAATAGCATCAGGTCAGCATGTAGACAGTGGAATGGCATATTAAAGGCTAAGGATTAAGCATTCATTAAAGGATGAATCATATTCATTGTGGTCTAAGTAGAACAGCCCTGTCCTGGCTGTTCTATATAAGCTCAGACAATCTCTTTGATGAATAAGACAGAAAATGTCTTAAAAGGGTACTATTTTACTGAGTTATTTCTGTAGAAGTTAATTTGCTTTATTGTTCTGTTTTATGTGTTCCTCCTGGTCAGATCTTGTCTTGAAATGTTCCTGTTCCTACAGTAACGTTTCTTGCTCTGTGCAATGCTTCCACTGCCTTCCCTCTTTCTTCTTCCACTTTGTACAATGCTCTTCCTTAATACTGCTTTTCTTAGTCACTTTCTATTCCTCAGCTTCTCTTTCCTCAGCTCACATTTGATGCACCAAATGTCAAAATTCATGAGATATGATTGCATATAAAAGCATGCAAGTTATCTTGATCTTTATGCTCATTTCTTCATTTTCTGACATACAGTCTTAGTAGATATGCTCCATTTAAAAGTTTTAAAAATATATATGCATTTATCATACTATTGGGAAAAACAGAACACCTGGAAGAGTCTTCTTTCCAAAGGGTAGAATGGATTCAGACCATAATTCTCGAAATTTACAAAATGCTGAAAAGTTTTTGTATTTGCCTTTTTTCTTGCAAAACTGATATTAAATATTGGTATCTCATGAATATTTAGATTTTAATTGTGTAAATACAGGCATATAAGTGCTGCTTTCTCCTCCCACTTTTTTTTTTACTGTCACTTTAATAAAGAAAGGATTTTTATTTATTAATTTAATAGATGACTGAGGGCCTTGGCATGGCTGAAACATTTGATCTATCATAAACTCTTGTTTCAATAATTTCAAAATCATAATTCTTGTTTCAGTAATAAATTCTGTGATAGGGAGCTCGTAATAGAAACTATAATAGATCTTTATACGTTGAAGGACTGCCTAGTATTTCAAATGTTGCCCTGTAAATAAAACACTATCTTTTATTATTGACCACAGAGGATGACACACTAAGTATTGCTGTTGAGACGTAGACTTGAGGTTCCAAAATGAGCAGTCAGGAGAAAGTGCATAAATCTTTGTCTAGTTTCTGCATTTAATAGAAATGGGTCAGGAAACAAACCATTAGTAAAGTAGATGCCTTAGGCAGCCAGAGCTGTAGATGCTGTCTTTTAGAATAACTCTCTTCTACTGTAGATAAAATGTCTCAAGGACCATGAGTAGACAACATACACTACTCCATCAAAAGTATCATTTGTGTTTAAGAAGTCTATCAAATCCTTTAGCTTTCCTCTCAAAAGCAGACAATACACAGTTATGAATACAGCATTTGGAAGCAAAGTTCTTCCAAAAGTAAAAAGCTTGATTGTATAAGATTATTAGGTGGCCATGGCAGAAACAGAACCTCAGGTTTTAATATATTCAGAGTATGAAATGGATTTGATTGCTGAAGAGATTTACATGAAAAAAATGAATAGAATATTTTAAAGTGAGAAAAAAAGATGAATATTTGGCTTACAATCAGATTTGTTTGGTTGTAGAGTGGCTAAAAAAATGAAAACTGAGTGTAGTTTCATGGAAAAAAAAAATCCCATAGAAACTGAGATGTGCATATCCTACAGCAGGAGACATGGAGATGTCTCTTTTTTTTTTTTTGGTTTTGGCACTTCAGAAGGTATTGAAACATAAATGTGTGTGTTGACTGTGGACAGTGTGAAATAATTCACAATTTCCAGGCATCTCTCAACTGTGGTCATACTGCCTATATTGATTTAAGCATGATTGTGTTTTCCTGAAGCATTAATAAATTAAAGATGAGCATCACACATTAATCCCCTTTCCCGTGGGTGGGTACTGCAGATGTGAGCAGCTCAGGGAAGGGGATCGCTGCAGAGCTCTGCTACTGCCAGCAGTGGCCAGAGGGGAAAGAAGCCCCTGGCAGTGGTCAGAGGGGGAAATTCAGACCCTCAGCATCGTTTTCACCAAGTTCAACAATTTTGAGATACATGATTTTGCCCTGGGCCTGACTCTGGGGCAAGAGGGTGTTACCAGTTGTGCTACCAGAAGAGAAAGGAACAGAAAACAAAACAAAAAATAATCTGCAAGCAGCTGCCGCTCCATCATTAGCATTTAACATTATTCCCTTCCCGAGTTCCTGCCATATCTGCTGTGCTTTGGAGCCCGACTAGACGCGTGTGTTCACAGCACCATCACAACAGCATCTGACTGCCCCGGTGCCTTCCCTGCAGCCAAGAGAGCGAACAAGTGTTTGCTCCATTTCGCTGCCGCCGTGCCTGGCAGGAGCCGCTGCCAGAGTGACAGGGTCTGCAGTTTGTAATAGAAATGGATGAGGAGATGAAATCACTTGAGCAGTCATCTGTCACGCATCCAGTAGGCCATCAGGTACCCTGTGTTTTGCCTGCCTATGAAAATGATAGGCAACTATTTTTGCTGTTGTTTTGTTTTTAGTACCATGACTAATATTCCAGAGCGCGGTGTGCTTGGGCCGAGGGAGCAGCCCCGGCTCAGGACAGCGCCGGGAGCGGGGGCGCCCGCAGGCCTTGTTGCTGCCGTGTGATTTGCAGCCCTGCGCTGACAGGGCCTCGCTCGCTCGCTCCTGCCATCGCGACGAGCGCTCTGGCAATGTCCTAGTTTTTTTTCTGTGGGCAGTTAGTGCTTCTATTTGATTTGCTTGTCATTCGCTTCTTGCTCAGATTCATCTGCTCCCTTTTCTTTCAGTTTTATTGGGAGAGTGGCTGCCACTGACGATAGCTAAGGGGCCTGATAGATTCTGTTTTGAGAACTTGTTATCAGTTGCATGTAAATTTGCTAACATTCAGCAGTTCAGACAGAAGCGTTTCAGAGAGGTCACTGCCTCTGAGTGCTTGTGATTGAAAGCTACAGCTAACACAGTCGCAGCGCCGGTGTCAGGCCCTTTTAAAATGCTGTTAAAATTCACCTGGGAAGATGCAGCCTCTCCTTACTTGGAAGCAAACGTGCAAAGGCCGGGCTTTTTGGGTGTCAGGGAGCGCTTTCTTCATCGCCACCATTAGCTTTCTCAAAACCTGGCGTTTTCTGTACATTTCTGGGAGGGAATTTTGAAGAGTTTAGCTGTTAATTCACTAAATATTTCCCCTCGATTGTGATTACTTTAGAGATTTCACCTGTTCTGTTCCCTGGTAAGAGCTGGACATAACCCAGTCGTGGAGAGGGTGAAGCTTGTGCAAGTAAATCTGACTGTAGATTTTTCTAATTTTTAAGGGACTGTTTAATTTTTCATCCTTCACTTTTTTGTTTATGTTTTGACAGGGGCTAGCCAGATAAAGTTCTGAACATAAGTACTCCTGAATTTTTATTGAGTGTTTTCCATTGCAAAATGTCTACAGAAAATCCTCCTTTTCTGCATAAATACTCAGTTTAGTGGCAAGCAGAATCTGTATTTGGATTCTGCTGACAGCAGTGGGTCCCAGCCCAGGGACTAGGGCTGCAAAGCAGTGGAGAATAGAGCAGTCCTTTGGGAAGGACTTTACCTGGACACTCGTTCTTAAGTTGGCAGATTGGTTCAAAGTATTTGCTACAAATGTCCTTTTCAGGAATTATTTTGTAGAGAATTTGTTTTGCTGACAGTTACTGACACTTATTTTCTTTGGAGGAAGGTATATGTGCTCAGAAAGATACTTTCTTTTACTTGGGTTGCTCCATTTCTTGTATGTGGTTTTACGTGATTTAAAAAAAAAAATCACAGTGGCTGGTCTGGGTTTTTCATATTCAGTTAGCATTTGTATTTGTATATCTACCAATACTTGGAAGAAAATAGAGACCCTGTTTGCTTTCCTATAATTTCTCAAAAAGACCAATTATTAGATTTTGTTACCAAAGATTTTGGTTTGTTGCCTGCACTGCCAAAGCAGCCTGAGGGAGGCCTGTATTCTTTATATTATTTAGAGACAAAAATGTCAGTGATTTAGTAGTGACTGGATGGAGCACACATTTGCTTTTATGTAATATGTCACTAAATGTACTTTACTGAAGATTTTCATCCACCCCCTATCTGATTTTCTGAGGCAATTTGTGTTATTTGTATTAAAATACTGTAAAATATTTAGCTGTTCATTGGAGCCTAATCTAAAGCTACTCAATGTCAGTGCAGGGATTCCTATTGACTTTGGTAGGCCATTAGGAATAGGTAGCATTTTTATGTTGCAGCAATATGCTGCAGCCTGAAGACATTTCTCACTCTAGTGACTCTGGATCAAAATATTAAATCAGAATTGTGCTCTGGGTGGGACTGCTCTAATAAGGCAGTCATTAACCACCTTGTTCCCTTAAAAGATATCACTCTAACTTGTCTACCTTTTTCTTAAGTCTAATTATAGCTAAAATAATTTACTGTGTAAAGTCTTGTACAAAACTATGTCTTTGAAATATGCCTTCTGAATACTGAGAAGTATTTTAACTGCTAAAGCTGCCAGATAGAGTCTGTGTTTTTATGATTTTCTTGCATATATCATAAGTCATCTACCATGGCTCGTGTTTATGCACAAGTGTGGCCACTAACCTTGCCCTACTTTCATAGATTTGTTCATCCCATGAGACAGTTTGAATGCTGTAAACTGAAAAAAGATACACAATTAAAACTTGTTAAAGATAATTAAACTGAAGTGGAGGGGGAAAAAAAATGCCTCACTGCTTTGTTCATAATAATAGTCTCTGAACTATAATTAAATTCTTCCTTCCAATAATTGTATACATACAAAGGAATTTTCCAGATAGCAAAACAATACAGTGATTAAAAATGATTAAGAAGCTGATTCCAAAAGCAAAGATGAGCCAGAGAGGGTTGGAAGGATTTTAGGTTCCTCTAAATATACTGTACCAGCTGGGTACCAGATGGTGTTTGGCTACTTGCACCCACTAACTGAAAATATCAGAGGAGCAACTACACGATTGCCAGAATCAGTTCCCCTCCCTTAAATAAAAGTGGCACTCTTGGGAATGACTTGGCAACGGAGAAAAATTTCCTGACAATGAGATCTATTAGACTGTGGAATAGTCTCCCAGAGGTAGAAGTAGCAGCCAAATTGCTTGGCATGTTACAGAGACTGGACGAAACCCTAGAAAACCTACCATGCTGCTCCAGTGGGGTGGTGACTTGTTCTGTTATGAAAATGGGAATATGGGAATTAGATAAGAATGTCACAGCTTTCTTAAGACTAACTCTAGAATGCTTAACAGTAGCAGTCATGCGTTGTACTTGTGTCGGGGGGACATCGGGAAGAGCAGAGCATCGTCCGCTGAAGATGATTTTTGTCTGACTTGTCTCTAATCAAAAAATCCATGGCTCTAGCTTGCTTCCTGATCTTGGTAGCTGTGCACATTTGTAAGTTATTTTGCACTGGAGTGACGTGTCTGTTTTCCTTCCAAAATGTCAACACATCTTGCTGAAACAATAAGCATCACCAATATGTTATACATGACATGCAGACATCATTGGCTTCTGTGGATAATGAAAAAACACTTGTGATTTGTTCCTCTTATCTGTGATCTAAAGATAATTAGAAAGAAAAGGAAGATAATTAAAAAGAAATTAACTTCAAGCTCCCATTTCTATTGGTTGTTAAGAGTCAAGCCAGAAATAGGAAACACAACACTGTGTGTAACAGTTTGCTAGCAAAAAATCGTCACCAAATACCTGGCAGTGCGATTACATTAATGGTGTCCAAAAGGAAAGGTGAAAGAAATTAGTAGAAGCTCTGGATTATGGAATTAAAAAAAAAAAAAAAAAAAAAAAAAAAGGGAGTGAGCTGATGAACTAATGGAGTTCCAGCCTGTTCTGACGTTGTGGGAACTTACTGTTTCCGACCAGCTGAATCATGTCTGAGGAAAGAGCAGCAGCAAAGAAAAGGAGTAAAGTATTTTTCTTTCCTGTTTTGCTGCTGTTAATTTATTCGTTTGAAGGAATAAAAAACCTTGGGGACCTAGAGCATCCAGTGTCATCTGAAAGTAGCGTTTTCAATTTGAGCCCCAGCTGCGGACTCTTTTGTCTTTGAACTAAATGCAGCTGGGGCTGAAGGCCCCCTTGGCAGAGAAAATGCCGTTGTTTTCAGAGGCTAGGCTTTAATTCCACTTACTTCCTCCCTGCTACTCCAGACTAATTTTTGCCTGTAACTAGAATTTAAGTGTGGTGCTTAGAAATGTACCTCTGCCTGTGCTGAGAGGCATCCATGCAGGCTGCATGGAGGGGATCTGGCCTTCTCTGCAATCTCCTGTCTTTTGAAAACTTTGAAGTATCCCCACAGGAGCTCCTCTCAGTGTCAGGAAACCTGGGGTTTTAAAAACTAGGCTCTGTCAGCTCACAGTCCAAGGCTAGTTTGTGTGATGGACAGAAGTAAGTGGAAGTGGAGTGGGGCTCTTTGCAAGTGCGTTGCTGCTCCGTCTCGCTCGGAAGCCGCCTCCTCTCCCTCGCTCGGCTCAAAGGCAGCAGGAGGAAGGCACGAGGCAGCCAAAACTGTGTTTTGAAATTCACCTCGCTCCGAAAGCAGGTTTTGTGGAAAGCTTATTTGAGTTCCAGTAGCACACTGCTTTTCTGCTGTTTTTGTTGGGGGGTTGGCAGCCGGCACACGCTAGGAGAGCTCTGCTCGGCACCGTTTGCACTGTCGCAGGGGTCTCGCCACCTCAGTTGTGGCTGAGCCAGATTTAGGCTCAGCCTAAATCTGAAAAACTGTCAGAAAAACTGTTTATTCAGGGTCCAGATCTCATCAATTTTTCCCAAAGCCAGATCATGGAAGAGTATCAGAAACTGATTATAAATCACCAAATTTATCTTGGACTGGGGTAGTCAAAAATTAACTCCTGTCCACAGCAGTAGCAAGCATTGACTTTGTGCTGCTACCAGCTTCTCACTGCTATGGAAATGTTGAATCACTGAAAATGTTAAATGAAGAAAGCTTGGTAGGAGATTGTGAAGCCTCAGCAATATAAAGAATAAACATGCAGCCAGAATAGACTGCCTGTCCCTCTGGACCCCCTGGTCCCTTTTTAATCTTAGGGAGACAGAAGCTAAAGGGAAACTCCAACCAGCTGAGGTTCCTTTCCTGTCGGAGGAGAACGCTGGGGTGATACAGAGCTGCCTCTTCTGCAGCCCCTCTGTGCAGGGCAGATGGGGGAAAAAGTGCTGCTGTTATTCTAAAATTCCCAACCTTGGGAATGCCCCAAGGATCTCTGAAAAACAATGCAATTTAGAGCATCCTTTAGCTGCTCTAAATAAAGACACCCCAAATAATTTTCTAGATTATTGTGTATTTCCTATAAAATGCCCGTGAACACTGGGGTACGTAAAAACAGACACTGTAGTTTGAACCTGGAGATTCATACCTCCCATCGTGCAAAATCTCTGTGTACACTTTGACACGCACATATGAAATGTGTGAGCCTTTGCTACCTGCTCTTCAAAGCGGATCTGTCCTCTCCCCTCTCACTCAGGTCAGGGGGAGCAAAGCTTCTTTGCTGTAGCTCTTACAGGCTTCTGTAAACACAGAACTTGGCATTTAACTTTGGTGAAAGTTACAGTAGGGAAGAGCCCGTCCTTCACTATTTTCCACCTTGCAGACTTCTAAGAGATTTGTTATATCAAAAGAGCACACTGAGTCCTTGTGTCCCAGTTTGCTGCCTGAAGAACTGTAGTTACACAGAACTTTCTAAGTTTTTTTTTTTTTTATCTTTCCTACTTATCCATAAGACAGCAACAACATAGAAATTAAGGTGATTATTGTTTGCTTTTTCCCATGTAACTTTGATCAGTGCCCTTTGGAAGTCAAGAAGCAATATAATATTTGCCATGTATTCATAAGACTGAGATAATCTTCCTATATGTTCAAAATGGGCTTCAATTTTCTCTGTAACCCAAGCCTATAGGAGAACAGGTTGTCTGTAAACTGCTAGTGATTTGGCAGCAATATTTTTCATTAAACTTTTCTTTTTCTCCGCTGTAGCAAGACCATGTGATGTGTGTGCATGGGCAGAGGCATCTCAGGAGCTGCTGCAGCAGAGCTGACCCACCTCGCTGAGCAGCTTGCTTTTCCATGCTGGTGCCTACTGCACATCCTTTCGGAACGCAGTCCCCAACCGTAATGATGTCCCAAATCACAGGATTAATGTGTCTATGAGCAGACCTCTTATGCCTCCAGAATGAAGTACTCCTTGCTAATTTCTCTTCAAGACACCAGCTTAATTGCATTTTAAACAAATGGGCTGCTTTGCTGGCCAACTTTTAAATGAGATAACAGCAATGTTCACTCTCCAGCAGTGATGAGTGCCTTGCAGTAGATTCAAAACTCTGTTCAATAACAGGTTTAATCTCACACCAGCAGATTTACTGCAGAATAAACTGCCACTGAGCTCATAATTAGTAAAACAAAAAAACCCCAACCTACTAAATATTATTTTCCAAAGCAGCAGGCTATGTTTTAGTGGAAATTTTTAGTCCTGTTCTTTGTGTGTTTTATTGATTTTATGTATGATATTGGGAATTCATGCTATGATTTAAGATAATGGTCTTTATCGATCACTTAAGCAGTTGTTTAGCTACATAGTAACAAAATGATGCTCCCATTCACGGAATATGTGATACTGACAGCGGGGAGACCACAGTGCTTCCCTTCTTAATGTTTATTTCTTTTTTCCAAAAGCATATTCGCTGCTGGAAAACAGCAACAGCAAACATTTGTGCTTCAGAAACAATCTTCCCATAATTTTCTTTGTTGAAGCTATTAGTGGCCAATTGTGATTCAGTGATACCCAGTTCAACAAACAGATGTTCCAAAGTATATTCTCTGTAGCGTGAAAACAAATATTAATGAGCTAATTGGAGCTAGTGAAGAAGGGAAAATGGTGAGTGTGTAGTTTCTAATGTTGGAAGTCATGCCCTTCAGTGTTTTCTTGTGTTTAGTGACAACTTTAAATTTCAGTATCTAGCTGTGTCTAAACATCAGAGGGCAGATTTTCAAAGGGGCTTTCTCCCAGGTTCAGGTCTGTGTGCATGTACTGAATTATTTGTAATCAGGAA
Source organism: Rhynchotus rufescens (assembly GCA_032273925.1). NCBI lineage: Eukaryota > Metazoa > Chordata > Aves > Tinamiformes > Tinamidae > Rhynchotus > Rhynchotus rufescens. Next base: position 14,088 of record JAVCKT010014412.1, read on the forward strand.
GGAGAAAGTTGGAGGTGGTATTTGAAAAATTTGATCTCAGATGATCTAAAAAGACTTAAAGAAATCTAGAAAGCAGTTGTGAGGAAAGGGAATCAAATCTTCTTTTCAATGCATTCTATGAAGTAGGTCTGCAAAAGAGATTTTTTTATGAATCTGAGTGTAAAGTATTAGTCCAAAACCTAAACTAGAGAGTAGCAGTGCCTATTTCATACATACATTACATGTGTATCATTGCATTTGGTGCCAGTAATTGAAGCCCAGACTACAAAGCCTTCTCTTTGACAGATCATTTTCCTCTGGTTACACACCGGAGTATCAAAAGGCTAAGTTTACTGGAGTGTTTTTATGACGCCTTATTTCCATAGGGTTGTGGCACCACAATCATTGTGATAGTCTGAGTTACATACACAGCAGTTGTGTTTTGTCGTTGGATATGTGTGGCTGTTGTCGAGCCTGGAATGGTTTCCTTCGGTTCCATCCCCATTCTGAGGCAGATGTGCCCCAGCTGTGCCCTGTTTGTCCATTCCAGGGGAGCCCAGGCTCCCTTCCAAAGGAAACAGGAGTGTGGGCACCAATGCCTCTTGGTGCACAGCCAGGCTTGCGCTTGGGGAGCAGGACCCAGCAGCCTCCCAGAACGAATGTGGCCCATGGTTAAGATACAGGCAGTGAGATTGACCTCACACTCACTCCTGGGCCATCCAATGTGCAAAATTTATGTTACTTAGTTTTCAGGTTGTATAAAATTTTACTATGTCCTTGGTAAATTAGGGTACATATACAAGGCTACAGAAACTCCTGCCGTCGTATTCTATCCAAAATATTTTTCCTGTTTCTGTATGTGGAAGTTTTTATAACTACAAATGAAGGAACCAAGGAGTGCTGTGGTTTTAGGGAAATGCTTCACAAAGATCTGAGCTTGTTCTCCTTATTCGTCCAGCTATAAAGAAACAATGATTAATGGTAGCAGAAAGTTGTCACAGCATCAGTGCTTCATGCTGTAAAAAATAAAAACAGGCTTTTCAAAAGAAATGTTTTGAAAAGCAGGTACCTACTCAAGTTATATTTTGAAGTGCTGATTGTATTTATGTAAATGTGAATGCCAGCCTCAAGGCCATTGCAAACATTTGGACCTTGATGTCATACCTGAAAAAGCAGGCAGAGATTTTGGACTTCTGTTCTCTAGAGAGTCAATGACTCACTAACTATTCAAAGAGCCTAGAAAAAACGATCATCTTCATTTAGATATGCCCAACTGTTCGGACATTTACTTCTCTATTTTGACAAAACAACAACAAAAATGACCTCATTTTTCCTTTCAGTCTCTTGCCCAACCATGAGAACTGTTGTCGAAGGAAGAATTTGAAACTCAGAAACCAGATTAGTAGAGATGAAGTCAATTTTAAGCAAGGGGAATTATCAAGGGAATGGAAATGTTTGGTGTTCCCCTGCAGGTATGGGACAAAGACTCAGGAATTTTGACTTTGTTTCTTGGTTGTAGCATAGGCCTTCTAGACATTTTTTATGAAACTGTAAAATAAATTAATAATTTAATTCCTTGCCTGTGGGTTATGAGAATATATTTGTCACTGATTGAGAGTCACAAAAATTCTGACCTTTGGGATTCTAGAAGTACCTTGGTAGCCTTACTGATTATATACAACATCATATTTTTATAATAGCTGGAAGTGCATGCAGATGTAGCATGTACCTGAGTAATATTTCTTAATCCTTCATTCTACACCTAGGAAACATAATCTGTTTTAGAAGGGATGTGAGCTAGACTCTTTTCAGTAGTGGCTAGTGACAGGACGAGAGACAGTAGTCACAAACTCAAAGACAAGAAGTTCTGCCTGAATTTCAGGAAAAACCTCTTGACTATGGATGGACAGGATGGATGACAGAATCCTGGAACAGGCTGCCCAGAGAGCCTGTGGAGTCGTCTTCTCTGGAGATTTTCCAAACCCACTTGGATGTGACCTGGTGCAATGTGCTTTAGGTTACTGTGCTTGTGCAGGGGAAGTTGGACTAGATAGGCCCTTCCAACCTTAATCATTCTGTAGTTCTGTGATTTCCCAGTGGTCTTCTCAATGGAGTTTATTTTTTTCTGCCCAAGTTGATGTTGTGTAGGTAGAGTCCCAAATATAAAACTATAAATAGATATAGATAATACCTATTTGTGCATTGTCAGTGTTGGTGCCATACCTAGGCATTCTGTGCCCTTTGCAAAGAGCTTTATACTCTAGAAGAACAAAATACAAACTTAGTGCAATGAAAGCAACTGATTAGTGCAATTTAGTATATTTATAGGTGGTTCCACCTTTTTATATTAAAAAGTCAAGATTATGGATGCCATAGGAAAGGGACTTTAGAAGATGTCATATTTAAGGGAAGAAAGATAGATAGAAAGATAGAATAGATAAGACACTTGGAGAAACATCTGGACAGTTTGCTCTAAAACATGATGACTGACAAAGGAGATTTAAGTATGTTTAGGAATGGTAGGGAAGATGAATGACTCATGCTAGGCAGAAATGTTGAACTGAATCTAGAGGAGCATGAAAGACTGCTAAAAGCTAAATGGAACTGTAACATAAAACAACACATTCCACCATAATATGCCCAGTAACACAAAGTGTGAACTACAATTTGGAATACAAACTATGATACTGCTACAGTCTTTTGTAAGGAATTGCTGCATAGGATATGGATGAAATTTAAAAGGACTACATGTCTGTCTTGCACATCTTTTAGTTAGCTTTCTTCTTGCATCAAGTTTGTAGCTGTAACACGTTTGGAATTTTGAAAGATACGATCGATTAAGTTCTTCTCATTTGCCTCTGAACTCCTTTGATTTAATCTCCGTGCTATTTATTAACTTGGCCGCTTTTCCAGTTTGGCTTCACAGATCAGAAACCTTTACTTTCCTGCTCTAACTGCGGAGAGGGTATCACCAATATTTATTCTATTCCCTCTAAGAAAACCTCAAAGAAAACCTGCAGCATCATTGGCATATTTTCTTCGTATAGGTTACTGAGGGTGCCTTTTCATTAGCCATGCTGTTGTAAGCATGTGAAAAAGCCCATTTAGCAGAGGCTGACTGTTGTGAGCAAATTAATTGGTGGAAGAGATTAATATTTACTGTGTTTTCCTGGCACAGCACAAATGTTAAATATGTCGTATAAAATCCATTAAGTATCAACAAATACTTGAAGCTACAACTAACTTACCCATTTTTATTATGGTGTTTTATATGCATTACAAAAAAAAAGACTTCTTTTTAAGTATTTAAAAAATAAGTATTTTTAATTCAGCCTTAAAGAAAAAAACATAATGGTATGGAAATACCGCTTTCTATGGTAGAAGAAATATTTTTGTACAGCACAGGTTAATTTTGTTGCTATATTTTGCTATATCTCTCTTATTCAAAACTTAGAATCTCTCTCAAAACAGATTGTTATCTCTCTCATTTTCAAAACAGTGGAAAAGCAACTGCAAGGTTTCATGCTGTCATCTGAAATCTTCTGGTAATCTTTTGATGACAATATTTGTGAAAGATTTGCAATGAGTATTCTTCGTGTTCTGTTACATGATTCTGCAATGAAGCCTCCACAGAGCTGCATTTTGCTTTGACCAAGAAATATTTCCTACATATGAAAATTTCCGTAGCTGAATAGGACATAGAGTAAAAAAAAGCATAGCAGATGGAATATTGGGAGATAGACATCAGCAGCAGGAGATATATTAATGGCTGGTGGATAATTAGCCACAGCTTCATGTCTCAGTGTCACTTTTGCCACGGGATTGATGCAATGAGCCTGCTAATACTTGTTCACAGTTGGATTTTAGTAGGTATTTTGCTCCAGCTGCAGCTGCAACTGCTGCAGTGTGTGTACGTGCAATGCCATATATGCAGGGTCTGTTTGGAATTGGCTGAAATGTTTTGGCTCTGCATGAATCCTGTGTTTCTCTTATTGGTTGTTGTTGTTTGCCATCCTGGAGCTGGTTTATTTCCACCTTTTCTACTCATTCTCAGATTTGCTTGGAACAGGCTTGGCTGCTGTTATGGGAAGTTTCTAATTGTAGGGGAAGAGAGCCAGTTTCCCTGTAAAGGGACTGAAGAGCTAGTGAATATGAATAATAAGCCTACTGAGTCTTCACTATTGTGCTGCTCTTTCTCCAGTATTTCATGCATCAGAAAGACATTTAGAAGAAGATAACGTGTGACTTGTAAGACAAAAAAAAAAAAAGAGAGATGTTGAAAAATATAAGGTAAAACGTTCGTAGATTCACTAGGAATACTAAAATATTCCAGTGGGATGAGTGAATTACTTCAGCTGTATGTAGTAACGTATGAAATTTTCCCACCATAAGGTCAGTGGTTCAAATTCTGCTAACGTTGATAGGAACTGGAAGCTATTACCAATGTTAGGTGGTCTTTGTGAAATTTGGTTTTGGTTCCAAGCTGTACTGGAGAGTTGACTGCAGTTGGCACTCCCAGCAGACACTAAATATTCCTCAGGAATGGAAACACTTGCCTGGTCTTGGTAAAGAATTCAGCTGCACTCTAGGGTGCATTGAAGCAGCCCATACTTCAACTTCTTAAACAGCAAAATATGTGTAGGAATAATATGTGTTACCATTCAGGGACATTCGCTTGTTTGGAAAGAAAGAATAGATTAAAAATCAAAGCTGAAATATACTCTCCCAAAATAGTGGGAGTGCAGAATAGTGCAGAAAAGAGCAGAACCACATAAACCTGAAAAAAAAAATCCATCAAATGACATAGATTTGATATTTAGGATACGGTTGGTATCGTGGTTTTCAGCTGCTTATAGTGAATGTTGGTTATCGTCAGTTAAACAGATTAATCCATCCATCTTTAAAACATTTTGGGTTTTATACCTATAATATAGGGTAGGTTGGAGTAAAATATTGCAAGAGATACCATTTTGTTTTAGTGCTTACATGTAAATATTTTTTATTTTCCCAAAGATTTTTTAGTTGAACTTAAAAGAAATCCATTAGGATGAAATTTTGAGAGAAAGTCAAAAAAATTTTTCACTCCCATGTTCAATTCAGTCAGGGACGCTTTCTTCATGAGTTGTTTCTTATTTTCCTAAAGTACAAAGTAAATTAAATTATTATTTTTTCCATAGCATCACAAACTTAGTGGACTAATGCTATATGCAGACTGAAGTAACTTGTCCTGTGTGAACATAATCATATGTTCATCACATGAGCATATAATTATTCTGTATGTAATTATAGAAAGTTGTTAGAGCAGCATTCTTGTTGCCTGCTGGCAATCTGCTCATCAGCAACAAAGGGACAGAATCGCAAATCATGAATGTAGAGACAATGTTGTTATTGTTCTCAGTACAATGCACATCCTTCCTGGGGCCACCTAGGTAACTAGTTATGAACTTAGATATTTTGCTACTAATATCCTCAGGGACACATAACAGCTACAGCATCTGTATCTAAAAGACTGTAACAAGGAAGTTACTATAGAAGTTTAGTAAAGTATAGATGTAATAGTAAAAGAGCAATGGTATAATGTAACAACAGTGGTAATTTCAGTCAGCTGAGTGCCTATTTTACAGAATACCAAATTTCTTGTTTCCATTTGTTCCTGAAGTAATGCAAGTGAAAGTAAATTAAATTAGAGTTATGGGAGCAATGGGTTCAGAAAGTAATGTTTGCCACTTAAAAGTACCACCAAGAACGACTGCCACTTTTTAGGGTCAATTTTCTTTTCAGTATATAATCATGTTGATGTACTGAGGTGGTAAAAAGAGAGTCTTAAGAAGAAGATCAGTGAAGGCTGTTGTCAAAGCAGAGTGGATCAAAGCATTTAGGAGGGCTGCAGGAAGGACTCCTGTTATCAGTGCTTGAGTAGGTATACATCCTTCCACTACTTTTGATAACAATTTTTTTCCATTATTTAATGATGTAAGAATAATTTTCCCTCTTAAAATATTTGTTCGTTAGAATGATCTCCTCTTAGTAGTACATCCAAATACTGTATTAAACCAAAACTCTTTATTAGGCATTTTTCCTGCTCATAAGACTCTTAGCGTCCGTTTTCTTCTATCCTGCTCCTTATGCAG
>JAVCKT010014414.1:0-12880 GCA_032273925.1 Rhynchotus rufescens
GCCGCCCCCGCGCGCGCGCGGCCAATGGGCGGGCGGGGCAGGCGGCGCGGGGCAGGCGGCGGCGCCGCTAGGGGGCGCCGTGGTGCGGCACCCCCCGCCGCTTCCCTCCCGCTCTTCTCCGGGGGCGGGAAGCGGTGTCGGGAGCGGAGGGGCTGGCGTCGCGACTTCCCGGCTTTTTCCCGGTTGCCTCTCGGCCGCTTTCTGCGGAGCCCGCGCCTCCCCGTCGCTCTCAGCGGTGTGAGCTCAGTGAAACGGCTGTTTCCCGAAGTTTCTGTGCGAGCCCTCGTGGGAGCCGCGGCCCGCCAGGTGCCTGTGCCTCAAGTCTCCAAGTGTCCGTGGTTTGAGGTGTTTTTTATTTTATTTTTTTCCTCTTTTCCCTTGGAAGGTGCTGCAGGATGGGCCCGAGGAGGCCACGTCCAGGGAGGTGGCTTTGGGAGCAGGGGAAGCGCCGGCCCTCGTGGGCTCCCAGCGCTGCCCCTTGCCCAAGGACGAGCTGACCCCGCCGCCCAGGCCAGGACACCGAGTCTCAGGAGTCAGTCCCAGACAAAATGTGCAAAAGTAACTGCAGATATACAAAGCCCTGAGCTAAACATGTCAGAAGTTACCTTAGGTGCCAGAATGACTCACATGTAGCCGGTCACAGACTCTTGTTTTTTCCCCCTTCACGTGCTGTAGCCATTTTGAATCCGCTGCCCGGTTACCCTTGCCGTGGTGCCGGCTGGGGTCTCTGGTCCCCATGCGCGGCTGCGGCCGGCTCACCTGGGCAGCGACAGGGTCGGGGTGGCCGAGCGGAGCCGTGGGCTGCTGCTGCCACCCGCCTCTGGAGGTGGGTTTTGCTTCCTCCCTCCTCAAGTCATCCAAGGTCCAAGTGCGTTCGGGCAGCTGCAGCCCAGGCCGAGGGAAGCCTCCAGGTTGGTGCTGTGCCTCCTGCTTTAACTAGTTGCCCTTGAGAACTGCTTTTTTGTTGTTCGTTTTAGTTTTGGAAACTGTTACATCCCAGTTCGAATGCCTTGAGTTGAAATACAAACTCAGAGTTCACCCAGTAACAACTATTTGATAGGCAGACTCAGGAGCTTTTTCCCCCCAAACTGTAAAAGTTAAATATTTGTGAGACCACTCAGAGAAGCTTCAGTCCAAATTACCAGCTTTTAAAATCTTTTTACCTTTCTCTGGTTGTATTATCTGATCTATTACCTCTGGCATTTTCTCCGAAACCACTTGTTTCTCAGTAGCAGAAATATCTTGCCCAATTGGGATGCTATAATTTCAAAGCAAGTAAGGGAAACTGCAGCTGCTCAGGCTGAGTCAGCCAAAGGTAAACTCGACAGGGGAGAAAATGGCTCTTTATTATCTTCTAGTGGAGAAGTTACTATCACAGCCTGCAGGAAAAGATTAGGTTATAATAGTAACAAAAACATCTGCTAAATTCTGAGCACAGTGTATGCTTAGTGCATATCTAAACAAAACAGACATTTTATAGAATTATTTTGAATAAACCTCATTTTTTGAGGTTAATTTTAGGATGGTAGGAATCTCCCAAGGTTATAGGGTAGGTGGTGATTTTAACTAACTGTGGAGATTCAGTGTTATCTCAAGGTTTTGTCCAAAAGAGTTTCGAACTTATTACTTAATGAGTGAGTAAGTCAATGTGTTCATTATACCAGTTACTTAAAAGAGTGAATAATCTCTGTCCTATATTCTTGTCAGTGTCTGGAAGGATGAATATTTATCTGATCTAGCTCCCAGTGGACTCAGTTGATCTGCCTGTTTTACGAATTTTTGGATTGCTGTAATTGATTTGCATCTCTGCTAGCCCTATCAGCACAGCCCTGTATGTATTCTTGAAAAATGAGGTGCTTCAAAGTCTGACTGCAAAAAAAAAAGATTGATGCACCTCTTTGTCAGTGCAGATTTAAAATCTGGTCTAAAAATGTCAGCTTGCAAAATATCAGTTCTAAGGATTGGGCTGGAGCAGTGGCAGACAGACCAGCTTGAGGGTTGTTGTGTCCACATGGCTTCTCCTAAACTCAAATACCCAAAGCTGCTCACGTTTTGAATTATTCCTAGGAATCTGGTTGCAGAATGATTGTCAGAGTGATGAAAATATTCCTGAAAGCAATTCTGAGACCTACTTATCCCTCAGCCTTTCATGTAAAGAAATATTATACAATAAATATCCTTTTCTCTTTTTAACATTGTGGCTGTATTTTGCACATGTTCAGAGCTTTAATCTTAGTGTCTTGAAGTACAGCATAAATTCTAATAACCATGTGGTGCTTTATACCCTCTTTACAGATAGTAAAGCTGAAACATGGAGAGTTAGATCTAAGTCACGTGCAGCTCAATCATTGAAGTGGATGATTTGCCATCATGTTCAACATCAGACCAGCTTCAGCTCAGTGTGAATCACCAGGAGGCTGAGAAGAATTCCCGGAGCTCCTGACTCACAGCCCTGTGTTCCTCACGATAAGGTCGAATCCCAGCTCAGAAATCTCATTCATCACTGAAATTACAAAAGTTACTGTATGTGAAGAGCACAAAAACACTCACATTTGCAGATTCTCAAGTTGGAAGTTTGTGTCATGAGAGTGTTGATGTTTGCTGTGTGTGGTTCTTCCTTTCACAGGCCTTCAGCACTGTTTCTGCTGGTTATGTGTACCCAGTGCTTGGCACAGTGCCCATCATATAAAGCTGCGACTGAGGTGCTGAATGACCAGCCACAACCACAAAGGTAAATTGTGCAGGCTAAATTTAAATGCTGTGTAAAACTGTGTTATACAAGTGGCTGTCAATGCACAAACCAATTCTATTTTTAGGCTCTCATGCTTGTGTTTGTACTAAGACTTGGCAGTTGTCTGCACATCTCAGTACTGTCAAGGGATAAGGTATTTTTCTTGTTTCTTAATTTTCAGTGATAAATAGCAGTGGTGAAACATAGTGGGAGGGAGGAATGCTAAGGATTTGCCTAGTAAGCCAATTTTGGTTTTAATAGCTTGTTGTATTCACGGTGGCCTGTAACGATAATTACAGAAATGGAAAGAAGATCTGATCTAAAGTGGAATCTTGGATCAGCGTGAAACATGTGATTCCATCTAGATTCCCCCTTTTAAGTACTATGGACATTTTATCACTGAACGGCTCTTTATATGAAGCCATCAGTGTGTATTGTGGTGCTGGATAGAGGATTCCTAAAACATGACATTTGAAAACTTTAAAGCATGCACAAACCAACTCCACCAGTTTGCGCTTGTGAAATCAAGCAGCTGGGCAGGATTGTGGTAGACTGGGCACTGGTATCACTGCCACCTCCGGGAGCACCAAGAGGTGAGTGAGAACCTGCTGCCACCAAGATGTGGCCGGGTCTTCCTTTACAGCACAGCCCTGCAGCGTTCCACACCACCTGTGCTTGACCTTGCTTTGCTGAGTGCCCAGGGCCACGTGTCCCATCACAGAGCTGGGCTCTCTGGTTAAAAGTGGCAGCTGTGGTTTATAGCTGCAAAGTGAGCTGATCTGATCCAAGCAAGAAGGGAAGAAACGGTCTTTGCTGACTGGGGAATCTGTGCTGGGCAGTGAGGAAAACAGTAAAACTTTTCCTCAAGCAAGTTTTACTTTTTGAGGAAAACAATAAAGTCAGTTTTCCTCAAATTAATAGCTGCATTTATTCTCCTCAGCCTTGGTGGACATGAACACAACCTGTGACTGACAGTGCTGCAGAGATTGTGGAATAGTGCTGGAATTGTGAGATAGCGCTGTGAATGTTGATACAGCTGTGGAAGAGCTACGGAAGCAACGTTTCTGTAAAAATGCCAGTATCATGAAATGGGCTCCTGTCAGGTAGTAAGAGACTGTTGCAGTGTTTCAAATGAGAACGTTTTTGTCTAGGCTTCTTGGCCTGTTTTTTCTGAGGCAGTGCAACTAACTCATGGTTCCTCTTGTCTTCAGCAGCACATACGCTCTCTGAACTTCGTGTTAATTTTTGAGTGGATTCATAATGTGGGTCAGTCACCTTGAGTTTGGCCATCTCCAGTCTCACACGAGGGCTGCCTGGTAAGGGGATGCACAAGGAGGAAAGCTCAGAAGTTTGCTCTGTTCTAAGGATCGGTGGGTACAGAGAAAAGCAAGCAGTAAGCTTGGCAAACTGCCAGACCACCATCTCTGAGTGGTGTTTTTCTAGTAATGGAAGCAGGTTCTTATCAAAATATAAAAGGGGAAGGTGAAAAAGGGGTGAGTTAGAGTTCATAAGATGCCAGAACTGTGAGAAGGTGCAAATAGCCAGTGCAATGAGAAGTATAATGTTAGAGAAACAATATGAAATATATATGAGGGGAAAAAACTTTTCTGAAAAATCTGCTGAAAGTTGGTCTAACAGAGTAGTCCGTCTTTTGGGCTCGACCTTCCTCCCAAAATAATATTATTCTGTGCATATTCTTCATCTAAACTTTTGTCTTACTATTGCCGTTCTATTTAAACAGTGATCTCATATTCAGAGCATACTTTTATTGCAGAAGATAAATCATAGTGAACAATTACGTATTTCAAACACTAAACTTAGGTAGATTAGCTATTTCAAATATTAAAACAGTTGAAAAAGCACAGAAACAAGAATGTGATAATCATCAGTTAATTTAAAAAGAGGTAAATGTGTTCACCTATGATCGACTGATTAGTCAAAGACATGTAAGTTTCATTCAGAAGCCCTGCTTTGCACATGGATAGGGCTTCTATTTACGTGAAGAACATGCTGTGGTCTCTCTCCTCCAGAGCTGCTGCGCAGGTTGAGCTGTGTCTTGCTTGGAAATGCAGAGTCATAGACTTGCACCCTGCCCTGCACTAGTGCCACAAAGGAGGGCATCTGTTGTGAGTGCCCCGGACATCGGAGGAAGTTTTGTGCACCGAGTGAGTATTGCAGAGGGTTCTGTGAAAGGGGAAGGAAAAAGTAAGGAAATATTTATTTCCTTTTATGCTGTTCAAATGTAAGGGTAAACAAAAAGGCAATGGGTTTTTCAAGGTGTTTTGTTTACATCCTGGCCATCAAAAGGATAAACCTGTAGCTTGGCTGAGAATCCTTAGGCATGTTGGATCTTTAAAGGAGAGCTGCTAAGCTGAAAGAGGAACCACAGAGGTATCTTTTGTGATGAAAGGAGATTCATTGCCTTTTAGAGAAACTCTATCACTCACTGGGTTGTGCAAGGGTAGAGATGTGACAAAGACCAGAGTGCAAAGGATGAGTATGAAGGATTACATCTTAGTTGGAAGTGTAAAACTTGTTGTCTCTGTGAGAAGTGTAATGGGAGTGTTTTTTTGTCACTATGGGGACATCTGAAGGAGGAGTGGAGGACTCTGCTGTGTATTGCAGGTCAAGAGACAGTGCAAAAACTGCACACCTGTGGTACCATCCCCTCTCATGGCCTTTGGCAGTGGAAGGTGCCTGCAAGAGTTAATGTTTCCTGAGAGTTCTTCCTGGTGTGCTGAGATGTGCGGAAGGCTCTAGTTTTGATTTTGTTTTTCTTCCAAAATGAAATACTTTAACCTCAACCCTGAAGAGCAGCTGGGGGAGACAGGGGAGAGCACCACAATTTGGCTCTGTACCATGAGCCGTTTGAATTTATTAGCTTGGGAGCCCCCACAAATGCCTCAGGCTGTGCACCTCCTCATGCACCCAACTTGGGAGAATCTTTTACTACTACTGCATGCATTAGCCTTCATTAATACAATTAGCATAATAGTGATTAGAATTCATTATTCCCTACAAAAAGATAAAGCCAGTAATACATATCTCAGAATCAAATTCCTCAGCTCTTTGTCTTGGGATTGCTTTATTTTGGAGTTATTTGTCTCTTTATATCTTTCCATCTCCTAGAAAAAAAGGAAGCCACTTAATTGTGAAACTGTTTGGGTCAAAGAAATGCGCTGAGATGATCTTTCACGCATGCTAAATAGGTAAATTGATCTATGGGACCCACACAGCTCAGACAGCCACTCAACAGTCAAAACTGTGAACTTCATCTTCTTCAAGCACAAAAGCTACTTAGTTTCCCCATGTTGAAGACTTTTTATAATAGCAATAAGACAACTCTAGAGAGAACCATCTAATATTAACTCCAGGGAGTAATCATCTAATCACAATCTGGGGGTGATTTGAAGCACTCATCTGGACCAAATGCCTCACAACACCCCAGGAGTGGTTTTATTGCACGATAGCAGTACCCTATTGAGCCTTATTGCTTAATTAAAAACAAATTCCCAAGTAATTTTTTTTGCCTTTCCATAAAAACACAGTAGTACATAGCATGTATAAAACATCCATTAAATGATGGTAGATGCAAATTTACGTTGTGAGATACAATCCGTTTCTTTACCACTTGGGGTTGAAGTTAAATGTAAAACCATTTCCTATAATCTGTGCACTGCTGTGTTTAGAGAGGAATAAATATAGGAAAGGGAGGTTCATTGTAGGATGCCTTGTTTTTGTTAAGTGATATGTTTGGTCTCTCTTCAAAGGAGCTTGAGTTCCCTTTGGTCTTGCAGGCACAATGGTCCATGAGCAGAGTGACCTCCTTCTCTTCCTCCCAGAGGTTTCCTCAGCTGGCTGCCCTAGTGCAGTGCAGAGCTTCAGTAAGAATCCCACGTCTGTGTCTGGGATTTCCATTTCTTTCTGGGGCTCTCTATTAAGCTTGAACAGCGAAGGTGAAATATTCAGGATGCAGCTAATGTACTGCATGGATTCTGCCTCTGTGACTTGTGTGGGTTACCTAGCATGAAGCAGATCAGGCTTGGCCCACATGTACTGGCGCCACTTTGGATGCTTTGCTGCATAGCTGACCTCTGCCTGCACCAGGTGCCTGGCTGAGATGTCTGCATCTCCTGAAGCTTGTCTGGAGCAGCTACTGAGGTTCCGGCTGCTCTGCAGGGGACTCGGGTTGTGGAGGGAGAAGTGTGTGGAAGTACACTTGGGTCCCCAGCCAGCAGTGCGCTTACGCTTTTACTGAGCCTTTCTGCAGCTCCAAAGTGACTCCAGAGTGCAGGGCTCCACTGAGGACATTGAGCATTATCCCTGTCTTATAGGCAAAGGAAATAAATCCAAAGTTTTAGTGATGGTCCAAAAAATGACAGAGGGACCTTGAATGAGGGTGTGCATGATTTCCCCTAGGGATATATCTCTTCTGGAGGGAAATACAAAGTGTGATATTTGACCAGTTGGAAATGCCCGTTTTAGTTTGGTTCCATTTGCTGTTTTCATTTGATATAGAGTGCAATTCGTAAAATATTCACTTGCAGTGAGTAATATTCAATTGTTATGGAAACATCAGAAGGGGCAGGTGATGTGGGGTAGCTGTGCGCTCAGGTGCAGCAAAATAGCAAGTTCATATTAGGTAAGGAAGCAATTTCTAAGCACTGTCACCTTCATGGATGTTTTTTTATGAGAGCAGAGAAAAAAAATTACTTTGTGAAACTGTGAGTACATGGCTCCATCTTCTGGTACCAGAAGTGCAAAGCAGAATGTGTTGTTCTGGGCACTGAATTATCCTGGAGGTGAGGAAATTTCTGTAGTACTTTTATGTGAGCTGCAATAAAAGCAGCAGCAAAACAGTGATTAATTTAGGAGATGTGTAACATGGTAAGAGGAAATATACACTCAAAGCATGATGTGGTGTCTTCTGGGAATATTACAACATCTCTAGGGTTTGTTGTTTGGAGCAGTTCTCTTGGATACCCACGCTGCACATTGGTGCTTGGCTTAGCTCGTCTTCTTTACTGCTCTTGCACCCGTTAGTTGTGTGGCTGCTGCTTTCTGCTGGCCCTTGTGGCTGAGCCCAAGGCTTTCCTGAAGCTACAAACCATCTGCGGAAAGGGATGAAAACTCTCTTTTGAAACATGCCCAGGAGCCAGTGGCACAAAAAGCAGCCTCCCTTCCAAAGTTGCCTCGCTATACCCTGCATGGAAAGGGTGTTCGCTGAGAGCATGGCCCCTGCTCAGATACTTGTTTTATCTCCTGCTCGTAGCTATAGGATATTTTTCTTTTCCTCTCTAATAATATCTTTGGCAAAATAGCTAAAATTCATGATACAACATCGTGGAACTGGTAGCTGAGTAGAAGGAGGAAAGGGTGATTCCTTGAGGTACACTGCCAGAAATCAAGAGTGCTGTTTTAGCACTTCACCAAGCAGAGAGTGTTGTTACAGGGCATGTTGCGCTTGCTTAATTGAGCTTAATTATGCAATCTGTTCACCTTAGTAGCTCACTTTCTGTTAAACAAGGGAATAAGTCTTCCCACAGAAGATGTCTCAGTTCTCTGAGACAAGCCTCAAATTTTATTGTAGGATTTCTTTTTTTTAATTTCTTTTTTTATTTTTTAGCAAAACCAGAAATGAAAGGGAATTATCTAGATGCAACATTAGCCTAAAGCTGTTGTTCTTTAGTCAACCTTTAGCTTCATTCCATTTCATTTCATTTGTGGTTGTAAGTTTGTAAGTTTTCATTTCTGGGTCTGTTGCTCTTTTTGTATCCTGGAGTTTATTCTAAAGGGATCTTCCCTATCTGAAAGATGTCACAAGAGTGTCACCTTTCACAAAACTACCAGTGAATAAATATTTTATTAAAATGTACAATACAGTTCTTTCATTAGAAAGTACAAAAACACGACAAATCCAGCCTGGGGTGTGTTTCATAAATCAGATTTTTTGCAGGCAGCTGGTGGTGGTGTTTGCAAATCTCCAGACAGATTGTTTCATAGTCAGTGTTACCACAATTCAGGTTAACCCTCTTTCCACTTTTTAGTTGTTAAAACACATGTGGTGTTTCATTGCTGGAAAAAGTGGTTGCATTGGAACAGAAGTTCTTTTAAAAATCCTTCTTGGACATTTGCTTTTTTGGAGAAACAAATGTCAAATCAATTGTACTAGCTCAGAACAACCATTCTGAAAATGCAGCTGTGAAAAGAGATTATTGGAACACGATGATGGGGAGTGCATAAGAACCTAGATTGAGGATTATATAACAACAGAGACCTGAAGTAACAGCAGCAACTTTTAGCAAGTAACAAGAAACTTTTAGCATTCTCTGCAAGTAACTGCTTAAAAATACTAGATCCCAAGCAAGAATGCTCATGCCAAGTTTTAAATCTCATCTGATTTTTTATAGCTGTTATAATCTCTGATATATAAACCATGAAATAGGATTTCATAACAGAAAGGCTGAGTCCCCTAATTATCACCTTGCAAAGACAAGAAAAGAGACAGAGGAGGAAAAAAAAAAAAAAAAGGGAAAACAGGAGAGAGATGCTGTAATTCTAAGACAAGTTTGCAAGGCTGGCTTATGTCTGCATATCGTCACTCAGATGGGTCTAATTCTGGGCGCTTTGCGTTATTTGAGGATATTTATGTGTATGTTGTATGTAGCTGTTCCAATAATGACAGCTTTCTAAGCATAATAGGCACAATCCAGCATATTCCTGATCCACTGAAACAGTGAAATGCTGCTACAGTATGGCTGTGCATAGGATGATCTGTCATGGGAAGTAAAGAAGTGCTTATTTTGCTCTTTCTTTTTTTGTTATTCTTCAGCATTTCTGTGCAAAAGAAATGGCAGTTCCTAGGGAGCCCAGGCTGCAGGAGGATTGCACATATCAGGGTGCTTTTCCCTCCCATTATCATATGCTTGCAATCAAACTCTAATTTTTGAAATAAAAAACCTGCAGGATTCTTTATTGGGACTATGAAAGTTTCAATCTTCATTATTTAGAATGTCTACTTATCTTTTACTCAGTGAAGCCATAATGCAACTGCTCCTATAAAAACTATTGAAATGGCTACTGTGGCAGTGAGTAGATTTCCTCCGTGTAAAATAATCCTCTGTGAGTGAGACATAACTATCATTTACATTAATTAGGCAGCCATATAATAGGGTGTTCAATAGCTATTACATAATTTAAATTCTTCAGCAAGCACCTCAGCCTCCCAAGAACTATCCAGATAAACATTTCCAAGTCCATAATTTTGAAATAATCCTCTAGAGGAAGAATAGGTATGTTGCAGATAACCTTACTAATAAAAAAAATTATTCTGATTTATGGGATTATTTTAACATTTACAAGAGGGGCACAATCCTAGCTTTCCTTCTCCCCAAACTAACAGTGCAATTTAGCGGCCTCAGGTTTGGAGCACACATAGGAGGATGACCAAGGGACTTGCATTCGAAGATGGTGATCCAAGAGGTGGACTTGCACTAACAGCAAGTTCCTCTGAACATCCTCGCTACATGTCAGGGACTTTGAAACACGTCGCTCACCTGGGATTCACTGGCTTGGGGACAAGTGACCCCAGTGATACCTGACGTCTTGTTTGTGAAATCTGAAATGCTTTTAACAAGTGCACAAGGACTTCAGCATTTATGTTCAGTTTTGATTATTGACTTAAAAACTGAGGTCAAGCCAATGTCCTTTGGTGTTTCTGGCAATATTGTACTCCAGGGAAGCTCTCATATGAGTATCATAATTAATGTTCTAACTATATTAATTTTGCTGCTATCACATGAAATCCCTCCAAGATCAGTGGAATACAAATGTGTGTCTCCATGTATTTTAAGATCAGGATCTCTACCAGAAGTGGGCACATAAGTCATGAGGCTAGGAGTTTATTTTGAGAACCGAATGAAATGTGGCTGTATTTATTAACCAGTGTGCCCTGAGGAGATTTGTATTGACAAGCCTTTGCTGCAAATCTTTAACATGCTGCTCAGCTGCCTACAGCAGGCAGTGGTTTCTAGAAGATTGGCAGTATCTGAAATGAAAAATAACAGGTTTTAAATCACTTGTGTTGGACAAGAGTTTGATTCTGTGGGAATAGTCCACAACAGAATTGAAAAAAGTAATAGGTTAAAAATAAACTGTTGTCTGGAGAGCAGGGCAGGGTATGTAAAGTTTTGACTGTGCTTTTTCCTTTACCCAGCTGGTTCAAAACCATAAGTCACATTATTTTGGTCGAGTTACCAACAGGATTTTTTTTTTGTCCTTAATGATTAAATGATTGTAATGTACTGGTCTGACTAAGACAAAACTAACAAGCAGCAGGGCTTCTCGATGGGGAGGGCTCCAATTCCATGTTAGATGTTGCGGGGATCCCCATAGCTCCCCGTCTCCCCCAGCACAGAGGGGCTGGGCAGAGGTAGGTGTGAGGCCCTGGCTGCTGTTGGTGCTGCAGACTGGGGGTGTTTGCCACGTGCAGCTGCTCCTCTCTGCAGCAGCAAGTGCTTGATCCTTTAGTTTTCACTTTTACTAATTAATTTTATTAAGCCAATACACTGAGGGATATTTCTTACCAAAAGAATGCATATTCATCAGTGAAATGCTATAGGGAATGTAACGCAGAACTGGGGGTAGTTCCCCTAGGAATGGTAGCATTGGGGTGGGGGTTGTGTGGAACAGAGGTGGGTAAAACCTGAATGAAATTCCACACAGCAGTCACTTTCACTATATCATTTGGAGTTGTGTTTAGGGACCTAGAATGTAGAACCATGGTCTGCTGAATACTGTAGTATGTTTAGCTTTATAAACCTGATTTTTTTTTTTGTTTCTGTTTAGGAAGACATACAAAGGTGAGTGTTCACTGTGTCTGTGTGCAGTAATGTGCTTTCCTCACCAAGTAAAGGCCTTGTACGCTAGCCAGCGGGCTGTGGTGCAGGAAGGTGGTACAGGGGACATACGAGGCACAGCAGATGAGCGTTAGTCTTTCAAACTGTTCAGGTGTTTGCTATATCAAGAGAGCTTGTTTGGAGTTTTGATGTTGCCTAGGAGGCCAAGTGTTGGGCATTTGCCTCACCTGTGATGGTGCTGGAGGCCCCTCTGAAGCTGCTATTCCTGAGTATTGCTAACTTCCTGCTTCAGTGTTAGTGCTCAAGCCTCTTGCAAGGTGCAGGCTGAGGAGGCCAAGGCTGTTGGGGAGTGTTGGTGCTGAAACAGACAGGTAAGGGACTGCTGAAGCCTTTCACTTATGTTACAAAAGGGTAGTATCACTGCAGATGCCAGGAAAGATTAGCTGGGGAAATTTCAGAGTCTGCTGAAGGCAGTTGACTGGCAACATGTGTTACTTAGAAAATCCATCTCTGTATTTTGGGACACTTGCAATTGGGGAATGAGTGTGGGCTTCAGGGCCTGAAAACTGCCCTGTTTAGATAAAAGCAGCCCTTGGTGATTTTGAGGCAACAACTGTCCTTTTTCCTGGAAGCACGTTGCTGATGCTGAGGAGCAAGATCGTGTCCCAGGTAAGTGCCTATCTGAGCACAGTGAATTAAAATGAAGGAAGGGAGGAGCTGGGAAAAAAAAAAGGAACTGTCTCAGTTGTATGAGATGGGGCAAGAAATTCCACTTAGGAAGGGAGTTTTAAGCAGAAATGCTGCTCATTTGATGCAAGTGTGCAGACCTGGCAGGAGCTCTGTGGCAAGCTCAGCCTTTCTCAGCAAGGCTGAGTATCTGCCTTGCAAAGCAAACAGCTTAATTTTAGAGGAGATGTTGTGGCGTTTGTTCACTTGTAAAGGACTGTTTCATATTCATTTCTGCAGTGTTCTGTTCTGTTTCATCTCTGTTTTCATAAAATCTTTGTAAATGATAAAAAGTGGAAGTAAAAATGCAGAGAACAGCCAGTAGCCTGCAGGGGGTTGGTGGATAACCCATAGCCTGTAACAAAATCACGGTAATTTTTCCCTAGAAAAATGGAAGCCTGCACAAAGGCAAGGCAGACACCAGTGAGCTCTGTGGTTGTACTCTGTGGGATTTCTTTCCCCTACCAGGCTGATTCTCTTTCCCTCTGTTATTTCTCCTCAGCTCCATCTTGCCCTGTGTTTTCACCTCTGCTGTCTTATCCCAGGCAAGTTTTCAGTGTGTATC
>JAVCKT010014415.1:0-12199 GCA_032273925.1 Rhynchotus rufescens
ACAGGCTGCCCAGAGAGGTTGTGGAGTCTCCTTCTCTGGAGATCTTTAAAACCTGCTTGGATGCAGCCCTGTGCCACGTGCTCTAGGTGACCCTGCGTGTGCAGGGGGGTCGGACTCGATGACCTCTGAGGTCCCTTCCAACCTCGGGCATTCTATGATTCCAAGAAGACACTGACCTGTGCAAAATGTTGCAGCCTGGAAGCCCTATAAAAAAATAGATGAAAATTTAATTCTCACTGCAAAATGCTGATGATGCAAACATGTTCGAGTCTTGGGGCTGGCCCACAGTCTTCCCTTTGAGGACAAGGGATTCAAGGAACCGACCCTTGGTGCCTATCACTAAGAAGTGTGCAAAGACATAGGGACTGCAAATGTCTCACGATTTCAATACACAGCAATAGTATTGCAGGAAAATCAAGAAAAAAAAAAAAGAATTAAAAGTGCTGGCAGCTGTGGGATGCAGTGTGACACAGCACCCACGAGGAAGCAGCTGCCACCACCATCCGGTCATGCCACAAGTGCCAGCACCACCGCTGGGCTCTGCAGGATGAGATTGCCACAGGGATGGGCAGGAAAGCCAGGGAAAAGCTCTCCTGCATTAACCGTCCCAGCCAGATCCCCATCCATCGCCACCTTGGCTTCCGGAGCCAAGAAGTTGCAAATCCCAGGCTCGTAGCGCCGGTTTCCTCCGGAATGCGAGAGGCAGCGCCTGACGCTTCCCTCCTCAGAAGGCCCATTCAGAGCAGTGGTAATTACATGTTTGCCGCGGCGCGTAAAAATAGAAATATACAGAAATGCTGATCCCTCCCTGCCAGCCCAGACATTGTTGCTGACCGAATGACTAAACAGAAAGACAATCCCCCCTCATATTTTCTTGCACATTTTTCATCATCTTTAGCTGTACCTATGCTGCAAGCTAAGAGCTGCCAAATCTCAGAGGCAGAAGTGAAAAAGAAAATAAATCAAGGGCTTTGTTTGAAGAGATTTTTCTTTTAAAGAAACCATGTCAATTTTGAAATCATACATCTGCACAAAAATATTTTTAGCTACCCTTACTACAAGCCCTGCCTTAAGGCTCTAGCTAAAAAGAGATTCCAGCAAACCACCCAAAACATAATCCCTCTTTTCCAATATGTTTACCTGGTAGACTTTCCGGCACTTAGGACATTGGCAGAAACTTGGTCCTTTTCTCTTGTGTTTGAGCATTTGTTCACACAAACAGAAAGAAAGATGGGAAAAAAAAAAAAAAAAAGATTAATGAGTTTAAAGAAAAAGCATTTACGAAAGCAAAAGCCACAGCACTGAAAGTCCCAAGGTGGCTGGTGGGGCTTCAAGCTCATGCAGCAGAAATTAAAACAACTACATTTTTTTTTCTGAAAAACAGGTCTGGGTGTCACGTCAACACCAGAGGCTGAGTTACGTCATGTGCCCAGCAGAGTTTTGGACATTCCTGCCCAGAGCGCTTGGGATCCCGGCCACGCTCCCGCGTTCCCAACACTGCTCCAGCCTCGGCTCTGGCTCACGGCACATGCGGCTCGGGATGACCCCGCACTGTCATCCCCGGGGTTCTGAGGTACCAGAGCAGCTTCTTGCTTGTGCTTTCCCCTCCAGCAGTGAAGCAGTAAGGGGAGAACCGAATTAAACTTAAGGACCTTGGTAAAATGTACAGCCTTGACCCCAACATAAAAAAAAAAAAAAAAAAAAACCCTAGTCTGATAATATATGTAAGGCTGAGTAAATATAACACAGCTGTGTATCAGTATATAACAAATACTAGTAATATAACACCAGAGCAAGCAACTGGAGGTGTAACAGATGCAGGAGATCGTGACATGTCTGCTTGCCAGGGACCCTGGCCTCTGCTGTGGGAAAGCCTCCTTAATGCCACAGGAGGAGCACAACTCCACAGCCCAAGAAAGCTGTGCTTAGGGCCTGCTCAGCTTCCAGCCCCCAGGTCAGGCTGCAGCAGGTGTTTTCCTTTGCAAAAGGTGCCCGAATTCTCCTGCCAAGTGCGTGCAAAGCCTGACCAAACACCCCACGCGTTGCTAGGTGGGTGCACGCAGCTGCCAAGGGGAAATCTCAGGCCAGGGTTTCAACTAGATAACAGTCTTTTGTTTCCAGATCTTTGGCCAAGTGGGGCTGCTAGGTGCTCTTGGCACTTCTGCATAACAATGCCATTTAATTACCATGAGCCCTTAACTGCAATCATAAATAGCCCTAAGCAGCCTGTATCTCTAATAAACAGCAGAAATCTTCTTGCCTTTGAGGAGACTGCACTGTTGCTTGTCCCAGGACAGCAGCAGAGCTGTGTTCAGCCTGCATAGGAACTGCTGGACCTTGTGCTCTGTTGGAGGGCCTGAGGCTCATTCATGTATTTTGTTCTCAAGCTCCTTCTGAAGTTCTGCATCTCACCACACCAGCCTTGTTGTCCACTCATTGTCCACATCATTAGAGCTGCTAGTTAAGGAGCATCTCCCTGATCAAGGCCCTGTTTCACCCACCAGTCTTGGCTGTCCTTTTCCACGGGTCCCCTTGGTCCTACACCAAGCTTTTCTCAGGGGCTGGGGTCTGCATGAGGAGGCCAACACCAGGGTGGGTTTGTCCCAAATGCAGAAATCAAAGCAGCACCTCTTTTGGTGTGCAGGGCAGTAGGAGAAATATCTAGAAATAAACATAGGGAAAATGAGCAGACACATGTGCATCTGGAGAAACAGGATGCACAACTCCAGATGTCAGTGCCTGCCTGGATCAATTTGTCCATCTCCAATCTGCCATAACTGGACACTTGCATCCCCCTCGGCCTCAATAAAACAGCAAGGATAAAACAGAGAACTTTGTGCTCCCATTTGCACTAACACAATTTTTTCTCATAGAAATATGGCAGTCCCAGAGCTTGGTAGTTAAAATTTGGCAGAGCTGCCGCTGGGCTGGGGACATGCACAGCGCAACAAGCAGGAAGAGTAAACAATGATCTTAAAAATCCAAGTCTGAAGGAAAGACAAGGGCACTGAACTGGTTTAAACTTGCTTAGGGACCTACCTGCATGTGTTTGCCTCAAAATTACTGTGAAAGCTTCTCCGCCTAAGATTTGTTGTGACTGCAGTCAAATGGGCAGCTAAGGCAATTGTGACTGGCATTTTGGAATAGGATAATTACAATCTGTGCTCGGCAAGTGTGGGTTAGCTTTCACTGAAATAAACTGTTCACATCTATGATGAATATCAACATTGTAGGCACAAGGGGCAAGGCAGTAAATTGTAGTAGGATGAAATACCTACATTTAATTATGTCAAATTATATAGAATTTGAGAGAGTTTTTCTGATGCATGCTATTTAAAGTTACGCCTAAGTGCACTTCCTTGCCTGAATAAAGCAGCTTTTGTTGCCAAGATGTGGGCTTGCTTTGTAGTTCGTGATTTACAGTCTTCACCACATTTTGTCACTTTCTTGTTTCTTGAATGAGATGTTTCTGAAATCTCATTCCGTATAATGAGACACAGCGAGGGTGACTTAGTGCACACAGCGTCCTGAGCATACACGGGCAACGTGTTCTCTTTTTCCCCCAGGTTACTCAAGCCCTGGGACACGGAGCATGCTGGGGTGTTTATGTAGCACATGCACACACACAGAGTCCCTGCACAATCACATAAACCCACCTATTCCCACCGGGGAAGCAGGAAATGGCAGGTTGGTGAACTCAAAACAGTCGCCACCCACACGGTCTCACTGCATGGGGCTGAGAAGTTGCCTTGCGTGCAAATAAGAGCCTAGCACCTTCCTGGTGCGACCTGCTCAGCACGCAGGGCCGTGGCAGCAATGGGAGCAGCGTGTGACGCATCATGTGCAGGCAGAGCATCGGAAATCTGCTGAGCCTCAGAAAATACACTTAGTTCATGGTGGTGGCACAGGCCTTTTTTGGAAAAGCTACCTGCATGGGCGCGCTTGGGAGCCAGTTGCTCCCGCCAGGGCAGCAGACTTTTCTCACCCTCGGCTGACTTTCCGCAGGGCTGGAGGAGCTGGGGCACCACAGCAGAACAGGTCACCAGCAAGGGCATCAACCCAGGCACGCTGCTGCTTTCCAGCTGCGCCGTGCACAGAACAAGGAGGCTCTCAGAGTTGTCACTTGAACACCATGGTACAGCACAAGGTTTCTAAATTTTGCAGCAACTAATTGGAACCCTCAGCACTCAGGACCCATTGCTAGGGACTTGGGGCAGGCATGTCTAGCAAGAGTATCAGAATCAAGGAAAAGATTAAAGAGCTCCATTAATAAGAAAACAAAGCTCCCGTTAATTTAACTATTCCCACTGGTAGAAAAATAAGCAATGCACCCATTTTTCGTATCAGAGTAAATGATTAATGGTCACTAGGTTTCACATTTCATCTGGACAGACATTACACAGTAGAAGGAAGTGACTAAAATACAGTGATGGTCTGTCCCTAGAAATAACAATAATCAAACTCATGTGGAATACACTTTGAATGTCAGTCTCAAGCAGAGATGTATTCAAGAGCACTCCTCTGATTTCAGTGACTGTGTATAGATACAGATACACACACACAAATACCAGGTTGGCTTTGTAGCTGAGCACCACTGAGAACATTTAAACTATATCAAAAGCTGGATCCCCCTCCCCAGAACTGCAGGCTGAATGTCCACAATTCCTACACTGCTGCAGTGCTTTGACGGAGTGTGTCCAACAGCAGCCTGAAGAGCGTGAGGTGGTGCAGTAACAGCAGCGACACCATCAAATTAATGCTGGGTTTGACTTAACCTACAGCACTGTAGCAAGTAAGGGCTCAATTCTTCTTCCTTTGAAGCCCGTGGCAAAACTCTCAATAATTTCAGTGCTAGTAATACAAGATGAATAAAATATTCTCCACTGAAAGGTAATGGGGAAAGGACAGTTTCCCAGAGGCTCACTTGCTGTGTGTAATACTTGTACCACAGCCTGAGTGGATGTCTCAACGTCCTAGCAGCAGCCCAACAAGTGAATAGCTGTAATTCACTAAAAAAGTCTCCATCTGGGGAAGTGAGCAATGGAAGAAGAAACAAGAATGAATTATGGTGTACAGAATGGGGCAGCTGCAGGAAAGGCAAAGCAGGTGGGTGAGTGTACCCATGGCAATAGACACAGAGCCCTGTGATCATCAGGCACTTCTAACTCAAGTATAACAAATGCTAAATGAGGAACAACTCAACAGTCCAGTTATTATCTGAAAGTGAGTTAAATATCAACTGTTGTGATTAAAAAAAAAAAAAAAGACAAAAAAGTTGTTAGGAAAAAAAATTGGGGAGAAGCATGAGGGGCGGTTTTCTGGAAAGGAGTAATGGTTAAGGGGCTTGTTTCTCTGTATCAGTGTTTGAATGGCAACCTGCCCAGACTCTCCTCCTCAGGTCAAATTATGTTTTGTGAGTACATGTTTTCTGGTAAAAGGTAGGACCATTGGGTTATAATGTGAGCAGCCATGATGCTGTTCAAGGTGCACTTAAGCAAGTGCCTTGTTCCCCACCTCACTGCTCCCCACAGAGACATCTTTGACAACCACTGAAGTCGAGCCAGTGGGTGTTAGAGCATTATCGTCACAGCAGGCACGATCCTCCTGCTTTCCATGGTGTTTGAGTATGAGCCAAAGGTAGGATATGTAAGTGCCTTCTGCTGTCACTCAAGGCACTGCCCTATGCAAGAGGAGAGCCTGCCAGGTGAGGCTATGGCTGAGGGTCCTGCTGGAGACAACTTCCCCAACCTCCTGCACGAAAGAACCCAAATGTCCCAGGAAATCACCTTTCCTGTGAAATACTGGGTTAGCAGATAAGGGGACCAGCTGGCTTAGCTGAGCCTCTCCAGCACATGGGAAGCTGTGGTGCTGCTCTCCAAAATGCCTGAATGCAGTGAGCCATTTGGTGCCTGTTGAACTCCAGGTCTGCACCAAACAGCCACCTCTCTCCAAGACCTCCTCTGTGCAGGCACATCGCACCTGCCGCTGGGACATGCTGCTCACGGCCAGACAAAGCTCCATGGAGCACGGAGATGAGCCTGTGGTGCCTCCCTGATGTGTCATGGCTTATTTGCTGCCTGCCAGGTGCCGAATTGCTCCAGCTGAGCTGCTGGAGGAAGGCAGCCCAGCTCTGCGCGTGCCTGCCCGCAGCTCCACAGCTTGTCCTTGCACTGACCTCGGATGGTCGCAGCCCTCATGCGGCCCACGCTCCTCGCGAACGCAGCTCACATGGAGGAGCAGCCTGGTGAGGGCTCCTCAACCGGCCTCACGCAAAGCCAAAGTCACCCACACCCTAGCGCTGCCCCACACACTGACACCGTCCTCCTCAGCCTGCCCCACAGCGAGAGCTGCCTCTCACCACTGAGGTCCCACAGGCAACACCAGTGGCGCAGCATAGGGATGGTGCAACAGCACCAAGGCTCTCCCATCTCCTCGGCTTATGGCAAAGCCCAGGAAAGTCAAGCAAACAGCTTCTGTGCAAAGTGGAAACACAGGGTGCTGAGCAGTGGTGTCTGCAGCAGCCTTCATCACTCACCCTCCCAGTCCTCCGGGAGCCGCTCTCCAACCATCCCTCTCTTCCTCTACAGGCCCCCCACTTCCTCATCAGGCCAAGCCTGGGTCAGGCCCGGCCCCAGGCTGCCCAAGACTGAACTCCCTGAATTTGCCAGGTAGCTGGCAAGGGTCGTGGTCATCAGCTGTTGTCACCATCTTCAGCCAGCTTGGGAAGAAAGGACACACACACATGAAAAACAACAGTTCTCTGCTTAGTAACTTTTTTTCCCCCTCATTTTTTAAATTTTATATCTCTAGGCTCATCCATCTTATTGCTGTGGTGATGACAGATGAAAAGTAACTAATGGTTAGTTAGATGAAAACTAATGTTTTAAATAAAACCAAGGGTCAGGAAGAGCATAACTGAACAGAACCACCTTCCTCTTGCATTCTTACTTTTATCACAGCACAGCACATGGCAGTATGGCGGGACAGCAGAGCAGTGCATGGTCCTGGACTTCAGCTACTGTAAGAGAAACTTCAGTGGTGCAAAGCCTGCCAGGCCATCATGTCCAACCCCATCCTCCTTCTCAGCTTCCTCCAGACTACAGAAAATGAGAATTAGGTAGCTTGAATATTACAGAGTTCTTAAACACTGGAAGAACAGTGCAAAGGACGGCATAATAAACTTAGGAAATCTACATTTTCAGCAACTGACCTGCAAGTAAATGGGACTGTCACCCACAGCGCAAGTAAACAGAAATTATTTAATTATCATATAAAAGTAATTAATTAAAGTCAGAAATGCACAGGGAGTTCTCCTCAGACACAGGTGATATACATTAACAAGTTTTAGAATACTGATCCAGTGACCTACATGAGCAAAAACATGTGCTTGGGGTAGTCTCTGTCCATAATTTAGTACAATTATTTTGGCTTACTTCTCCCCATTCAAGGACAGACAAATATAACGCTAAGAAAAGCAACCAAAGAGCATAAACCTATTTCAAAGCACAAAACAAATGCAAAGGGGGAGCCGATTCAATGTAACATGAAGATAGACTAATGATCAAACTCATCAATATGAATTTACTTTGTTAGAAGAGCAGGAACAACTAAGACAGTGTTATGTACGGAGTCGGCCTTCGCTGTTAGCAGCAGTAGACCCAGAGAGAGACCATCTTCTCCCAGCCTTTTGCCCCAGCCAGTGTGTGGCCCGAGCGTCCACCTCACACTTCACATGCTGCTTGCCTGGTCTCTCTTATCTGAGGCAAAGCACCTAAGCCTCAGCGTGCCAGGGAGCTGCCTGCAATCCCATTACAGATAACGGAGAAGTAGATCCTGTTGCCTGCACAAGTATCTAGCAACAACGCCCGAGCTGATTTGGGGCGTGCAAGCCACACCCGGGCAGGCAGATACATGAGAGAACCTAGGGGAGAGCTCAACCCTTCTAGAGCAGCAGCTCACACCCAAGTGGGAACCTTATGGCATCTTGTTTTGCACTAAAGAATATTGCACAGCAGCTTAACTAAGGCAAGGCAGTCAATACAGTTTGTTGAGCCTACGGAATGAGTCAGATTACTCTAAAAATATATACGTGTTGGTTAAACTGCTCTGCTCAGCCCTACACACCTATAGCTTGACATCTAAATTTAGGGAGTTCAGTCTTGAGCTGAATCCCACACACAGCTTCTGCAGGAAGCAATGGGACTGCAGTCCCTTGCCTCCCATTAACTCACCACCATTGCTCATGCCTTTGCTGGACTTGAACCAGGTCCTGCCCACATGCTATTTTCAGATATTTAGCAGAAACCTAAAGAGCTGCAGCAACTGACTCCAGCCAGAGGATGTTTATAAGGCTGCATTTTTGCTCTAAATGATTCTCCTATAGGAACTAACTGCCCAGGCCAGCATCAGCCCATCACTCAGAAGACAATCCTTTCTTTGATACACACAACATGTCATGTGTCCCTCCTTATGTACTTGCTGGGAATTTGAGCAATTTATTTTGAAAACTGAGGCATGCACCAACCTCAGTGCTTGCATTTTATACAAGCTAACAGAAAAATAGTCAGGCATCAGCCATTTGAGCCCCACAAAACAAAGGGCTCCATTTAGGTGCCTGAGCAAAGACATCTAGCGCCATCCGAGATGCCCTACAGCACCCAAGATACACATGGGGCTGGCAGGTATCACATAGGACTTATGGAAGCAGCAGCTAGAAACTGGAGACCACGCGGGATGCCCTAGGGGGGTCTCAGATGCTACTCGACGCCAAAGCATAAGCAACCGAATTAAGCTCTGAAAACCTTGTTTATACTTAAGTCAGTTGCACGTCTCCCGTATCAAACAAACATCCACCATGCAGAGCTGCTAAGCAGAAAAATAGCTTAAAAAAAAAAAAAAAGCATCCTTTTTTCAGGTCTACTGAAAGCTGGCCAAGCTTACAGCCTGTGTCAGCTTATTTTGTTATGAACATATAATGCTCACTGAACCCCATGAGTTGCTGCGATAATAATCGCTGCCAGCTCGCTGAATGGATTCCTTTCAGCTCCTGCCTCTGCTGTTATGTGGCTGCAGCGGAGCTCCCACAGTACACCAGCACACCGTGGACACCGTTCTTTAGCTGCAGAAGCCAGAGCTGTCTGGAAAGCCATGAGCTCAGAATTGATTACCAGACCATAGGAGAGGAAGGTCATTGTGTCAAGACTCCTGGCTACTGCACTACACGGAGAGCGCACTACTGTGTAATCCTCTTATAAACATCTGCCATTCCACACGGGAGAACATCTCAATTGGTTTAAATTAGTTTTTATTAATTGGTACACTGTTCATGAAGTTGTTATGGCACTACAGTCTTAGCTGAGTAAGATAACAAGAGACAAGTGTTTGAGTCTTTCATCTGCAGCTAATAAATCTGTGATCCTGGGCAGGCTCTGCGGGTCCTTCTTGAATTCCAGCCTGAGGATTCAGAACGAGGTAGTTCAGTTTACACAAAATGTTGTGACGTGTATAATCTAGCTGCCTTTTGGGTAACGTGAACATGAAGATAATTTAAAAACAAAATTCCAACTTAATACTAACAATGTCAGTGCAATATTTATAAAACATACCATTAAACTATGAACAATAATTATTTTAAGCAATTAGTATTAAATGAGCATAACTATACAAGCTGCTGGTCTTACTGGACTAACAGAAGTACTGATGTAAGTTTTGCTTTAGAAAAATATTACTTATAGCAAAAGGATCACTACTTATTTCTCCTTACAGTTTTTGCATGTTTAATTGATCTAAGAAACTTATATGCTTAAAAATAGAAACATGTCTTGACTTTGGATTTTATCATTGACAAGCTTTACGAGACAGACTTATTTGCATGTATACCTTCCTTTTCTATAGCAGAACTATATATCATTTTCCCACAGCACATTCTTTCAGCAACTCCCACCCTTGAGCACAGGTTACATGAATGCACACTGCCATCTAGGCAGGTTGTTGCAAGCAGCACATATTTTAAAACGATCCATCTTATCTTCACCAGGGAGAAATACTTCTGGTATCCATATGGAGGGAGGAGGATTACTTTTTACGCTATTAAAAAAACACACATTCCCACTCACAGCAAATGCAAAACCTACTTCCTAACCAGATTGTAGCAGTCATCATTAAGAGCTAATATTTTCTGAATGTGTTTACTGAAACATATGTTATTTCAGTATTTCCATGTATGCGACTCAAATTTAACCTCCACAGTAATAGCTGAGGCCAATTAAAAAGCAAATTTTACATTGGCACTAATGTAATTCTGTTTACTTCATATGCTCTGAAATATAAGGCCAGTACATTTTAAAGAAAATTAATAAAATATCCATTTTCTACAAAAATATTTTTAAAAAATCTTTCTTCATAGAAAAACTAGTTTTCATCAATTATAAAAATATAAAATACGTAATATATATAGACTATTTAAAACAATAAATTCTATAAATAGCGTTTACAGGAGACTGTCTTACAGGCAGAAGAGATTTACAGAAGATTTGACAAAGTCATTTTAATTAGAAACACATCAAACAACTTCATTTTCAGTTGTATCAGCACAGTATTTCTTCCTTCTCCTTTCACTCCAGCAGGCTAGTGTGGGATTCTGCAGGGAAGGTAGAAATCAATGCAGAACACAAAACGGTAACAGAACCTGAAAAGACTGTAATTTAGCGCTTCCATTTGTCCATACCCCTTGGACATTGCTTTTTGAATTCAGTTCTGGAGGACAAGCACTATCCCATTCTACAAATACCAAAGCAGAGGCCAGGACTGCTCCAGAGTCAGCAGAGTAAGAGGCGAGCTGCCCAGGAGTCCTGCGAGCACAGGGCTGAGAGACACGGCCCAAAGGACAAAGTTCCTTGGGATGTGAGTGGAAAAGCCCCTTGACAACCCCCTAAATTATCGGGATGTTTGATGGAGGGGCACAGAGGGCAACATCCACTGACACTCCGAAGGAAGTTCTCCTCCTCAGCTTCTCCCTGGTTGCTTCAGCCACATCTCGGGAACTGCCCTCAGTAGGTTTGATTAGAAAGGACTTTCTCCTGATTAAAAGTGGAAATGTGGTTATCTGGCTACAGGCATATTTTTACTGCATATAATAAGGAGAAACAGATTTTTAAAGAGTAGATTTTTAGCATGAGATTCATTTGTACAAAGAGAAAGGCAAACACAGAGACCAGAAACTGCTGAATTCACATTTCATTTACACGTTGGACAAACGGGCAGAATTGGTGCCAATGGCACTGTCTGTGCTGGAAGAAGATCAGCCCTTTGAGCAGTCCTGGAGTGCAGGACAAGGTATGACAGCTTTCACAGCAAGGATCCTTGCTCTGTCCTTGATTTGTCGTATGGAAAAGGAGGACGTTATTGAAAATTAAGCAGACATCTCTATTTAGTTCCAAAGCTCTCCTTTTAAAAGACTAGAATCATTTTTGTACTTCAGGATAGTCAGTGTACTTTCTGTTACCACAGGAAAAATAAATACGCTCACATTTAACTTTATTATAGCAATACAATGCTACCAGAAAGACTGTCCTCATCAATAGAAAATGGCACGAGTACTGTTTCTTCTCCCACCACCAACATGGTTATGGCATGGTTATGGCTGATACTGTTACCTTTCTTTGGACAAGTTAGTACATTTTATTTAACTGTTCAGCAGCAGATATCCCATATCTAAAGGAAAAAATCATTAAACAATAATATTGCAGTAAATGTAGCAATGGAGACTATCATCTAAAGCACTTTTTACTCTCTTCTTAAGAAATACGTTAAGAGTTTCCATTTTCCTCAGAGCAGGTAAAATCAGTATTTTGGACCTATTTTACATGAAACCATTCAACTCATAAAGACAGGCAACTAATTACACTTGTTAAAGATCTCAGTCAAAAACTAAATTTGGCCAGACACACAAGTTGGCCTTGCTTTATTTTGCTGAAAACATAGTCACATTCAAAGGACTTCTTTGAGTTTTCCTGAAGCAACAATAAAAACAGGACACATCATGTGCATAATTTGTTTTATTGAATAAAATTTTGTTTCCAATATTTACATAGTGAAATTTAGAGGTAATCTAACGAAGCACTGCAAAATGTATAAGGCTCATACTGAATCCGAAATATTTTAAAATATATCTGAAATTATTGTAGGAATCACTTGTCCA
>JAVCKT010014416.1:0-12081 GCA_032273925.1 Rhynchotus rufescens
AACGCGCGGGAGCGCGCGCGGATGCGCGTGCTGAGCAAGGCGTTCTCGCGCCTCAAGACGAGCCTGCCCTGGGTGCCGCCCGACACGAAGCTCTCCAAGCTGGACACGCTGCGCCTCGCCTCGAGCTACATCGCGCACCTGCGGCAGCTGCTGCAGGAGGAGCGCTACGAGGGCGCCTACGCGCACCCCGTCAGCCTGGTACGCGGCGCGCGGGCCGGGCGGGCGGCGCCGCGAGCGGGGAGCCCCGCGCCAGCCCCGCGCCCGCGGGGAGCAGGCGGCGCCCGATCCCCGCAGCTGCCCCGGGGCGCGGGCAAAGGCCGCTGGCCCCGCGGCACCCGGCGAGGGGTCCCCCGAGCGCGCGTTGCGCTCCCGGGTCCTCCCCAGCCTTGCAGGCGGCTGCGACGGGTCAGAAATCCCCCAGACCCTGCGGGGACAACGCGCCGCTGGCCGCAGCGGAGCGGGGCGCCTCGGAGCAGGGGAAAATGTCCCGAGAGTGTCCCGAGAGTGTCCGCTCGAGAGCTCGCCGCGCCGGGCGGCCCGCGGGGAGCCGCGCGGGGACGGGTCTGCAAGCGAGCGGGCTTAGAGCTTAGACCTCTGTCAGTGATAAAGCTCCGGTCTCATACGCAGCTCAGCTTCCTAACGCAAAATACCTTTTATTTATTTCTTTATTTACTTTCATTACAGACTTGGCCATTTGTGGTTTCAGGACGACCTGACTCTGACTCTAAGGAAGTTCCTACTGCCAGCAGATTATGTGGAACTACCGCGTAGTCCAAGTAAATCATTTTTGTTGTCCTTGTTGATGGGTTTTTATTTTTTTTTTATTTTTTTTTTTTTTAATGGGCCAACTCTTCTTAAGAGCTGTGACTTATGGGCTCAAGACTAGAAGATGGTCAGTAAAAAACCATCTCTAAACATCGGTGTTAAATCTGTGTCCCCCATAATTTCTTTTCCTTAGAACACAGAGGAAATAAATATGCAGAGAGCTGCACGGAAGGGAGGCGGAGGAGAGGAGGAGGCAGCTGCAGCCTGCGATTCGGGAAGGCCTCTCCTTGGCTTCGTCGCTCTTGTCGCTGCCTCAGGACCTGCTGTTCTGGGGCTGTTAAACCAACAGAGGAGGAATATAATGATGTAGCATTAACAGCATGGACCAAAGTACAACTCTACCGACTAACCCCAACCAGTGTTATCTGTATTCTAAAGCAAAGCAGTATTTTAGAGTAGCTTTGAACCTCAGATAGATTTATAATATATTTTGATGGCTTTTGTACTCATGGATCCGGTTTCCTGCAACTATGCAATAAGTGTAGTCATCCTTTCTGTGTGTCCTTTTAGCCAGGGTTTTCTTAAAGAAAAGTAGCTGAGTTGTCTGTTTAGGCTGTCATCCTTTGGATCTGGAGGAGGAATTCTTCTAACCATAAGAAAGACTGTACGTGTCGAAAAGAATGGGCTTGTATGGTGTTGCAAAAGAGCAAGAACTTGCATTTTCTGTATTCTTCTTGTACTGTTAGGTTTGTCTATGAACCTTGTTTACCCTCAGATGAGCTCTAGTGAGGTGTCTTCACTAATTCAAATGCTGTAATGAAAGAGAATGCCGTCAAATAAGTTGCAAATGTAAATAATTCTATTTTTTTATAAATGATATTAAAAGCTTTGTTACAATGGCTCCCTGGTGCTGTGATAGCGCGTGGCTGCATCTGTATAGGATCATATTCATAGTGCAGACTCTTAAACCCGAGTCTATAAAAACACTGCTCCTCCTCATGAGAGCAGCAGCATCTCCAGCCAAGCTCGTGTAGGACACAGCACGGTGCCAGTCAGCAGATTTATAGAACTCATTGTTGTAATCCTGCCTGCAAATCAGGAAGGTCAACAAATGTAGATTAAGAAATAGATGCCATTCTACCGTTCCATCTGTAGGTTGATTTGCTTTTAGTTGTATTTGTGCAGGGGGAAAATGAGCCGAGGTTTCCTAATGCAAGCAAACTTTTCCTGTTTAAAGATTAAAACTCCTAAGATTTTTCTTTTCTCTCAAAATAATTTCTGAGAGTGAGGAGAGATGAGGACAAGGACTGAATTGCTTTAGAGAAGAAAAAGCCTCCTCTTCCTTTAAGTTGAGGGGAGGAAGTTAAGCATTTGCTTAACTAGAACTAGCTTAGCCTAGTTTCTTGTCAGGTCACCTTATATCTCTATACAGAAAGTGGGTTTCTGTTTCAAATGCCATATACAAACCTCAGACTGGCCCTTCGCAGTGTATTGTACATAGAAGAACGGAGGAAATTTGTTTTCCTCCCTGCAAAGGGTAAAATAGTTCACAACTACCTCAAAACAAAGTCAGGGCTCAGTCCAGGACTTGTTGAAATTGTTGTTTTCAGTGATCTGAGGGGAAGGGTCCAGTTTATCTTCCAGCTGTACGCAGGAAAAGGCTGTGGAAGAAGGAACACGCTGTTTGCAGAGCCGAGGTGCCATCCCACTTGACTGTCCCCAGGAAGCTCCATTAAGAGAAAAGATTATAAAGCCAGTTGGAATGGAAGGACCCTTAGGAAAGAATGAGGAAAGGCAACTGATGTTTATCATTTGCAGCCCCAGAGAAAAGATTGCTCAGCAATTTAACTCAAGATAATCTCAGTTGTGATACTTAGCTGGTTTTGGCCTTCATCCCAGCTGTAATTGGCTAAGGACTCCGGGAGACTGGAAAAACAAGGAAGGCATGGAGAGCTTTAAACAGCATAGGAAGAGCCATGTGCAGTAAGAGAAAAAATGCTCAGGGTAAATTCCCAAATACAAAGCAGTTACATTAAGTAAATACAGTGGGTCAAAACTGAGAGCGAGGAGTGTGGCATGAAGAAAAATGCATTATTGCTGCCATCCATGCTACGTCGTCTTAATTACATTTTTTTTCTCCTGGTCATGTAATATATAAAAAAATACTTTATTCATAGAATATTGAATGCACTTATTGTGTCTGGTCACTGAACAGCCACATCCATATGTGACAACCTGTAGTTTTGGAGCAGAAGTGCCTAATTCTCACAGCTGAGGTTTCAGGGCAGAATATGGAAAGAAAACTGCAGCTTTCAGATAGTAGAGGCTACTTAAGATTCCATCGTTTATTTTAACTATATCTGTATTTATCTATATACTGATATAATTATCTTAATATGGCAATTAAACATGTTTGGATTTTTTCTATCAAGGATGAATTCTGACATTTAAAATAATTTAATTCTTCTATTCACAAATACTCACTTGTATAAAGCAAAAAAACCCTTCTTCTTGTCTCTCAGTAAAAGGCATTATCAGGAAAAGATGAGTGAAGAGGTTCCCTTTGGGGTTGTCTTATTATATATTTATTATGTTTATAATAAAGTTTGCTGTCTTGTTCAGAGAAATGCCAAGCAGGCCACGTATTTTGGCGTTCCTCACGTATATATAAATACACACAGGCAATTTTCAATCCATTTTTTAAAATTTGTGTACAAATGAAATTCACATCTGGGTTTTATATGAATGAGGTGACTGAAGCATTCTAAAAAAAAAAAAAAAATCCCTGCTCCCATATTAAAGCATTATTAGATTCCACAAACAGATAGTGATTTGGGACTTTTTTTAATTAAGTTTTTGCCAACCTAATAGGGTGAATTTTGTTTCGTTTGGAAAGTGAGAGTGTTTTGTTTGACTGCATGTGAGCTATAAAGCTTGGAGAAGGGCAGACCTGAAATGAAAAACTACCTATATTCTTGTAGTCCACAGACGGGGGAGGTAAGAAACAGATACATTTTTATTGCATTTAACAGCTCTACACCCAGTGATCGTTTTGTTACGTTAATAGTATCTTTGCTCCTTGGTATGAGCACCAAACTCACCTTGAATCCATAAATGTGTACACATCTTGCTGAAATTGGTTCAGTAACAAAATGCCACATCATCTAAAATGCTTCATATGCACATCATATTCAGCTGAGACCTGCTTAATGTGAAATCTGCAAGTCAGAATACCGGCACTGACTCTTCTGCCAGATACTCCACATGTAAGGAGGAATATTTATCTCCCCAAAATATTTTTACGACTCTCAACTTACATAAATGTTGTGCGGAACTTTGTTTTTTCTCCATTTTATGAGGGACTTTGACAGAGCAGATCATTAGCCGCAGTGAAGTCATTCCTTTCCAATAAATATGTTTGCCTACACAAAGACAAATTCATCTCTGATAGTGTAAATGTTAATAATTTTGATCTGAGCACAAGAAACATAATTTGCACTTAAGGAATACCTAAGCCATACTTTTCCCATTAGTAACGTCATACATAGACTATTTTAAAAAGTCTCAGATACACTGTACACTTTGAAAATATATTTCCTCAATTAAAGTAAAACTGCCCATGTTAGAAGTTCAGTTGCCATAGGGGTCTCTCAAGTGAAAAAGGGAGTGGAAGAAATTAAGATCTGAATAGATCATCTGAAAGATGCTCAGACTCTCTTCATTGCCAGTTAAAGGACCCTAAGGTGACAATTTTTAATCTAGTTAAAATATCTGATGTTTTAGTTAAATACTTAATTGAGGTGGGATAAAATGACCAAACTTTGTATGATCCAAGTGAGATAAAAAGGAGTAAGAACTGGGATTTAGAGCTATCTGCTGATACAAGCTTAAAGCAGAAAGCTCTGTCATTCCCACCTGCACTCTAGGGGGAAGGCTCTACCCTCCCATATGCTCCATTGGTATTTAACTCTAAATAACAGTGCATTTGTGCCTGTAATGGTGATACACATTGTCCCCAAGGATAATGAAATTACATTTAAGAACCTGGCTCAATCAGAATCAAGCAGAAATGGCCTCCAGTGCTTACAAGATGGATGTAATGCTGACTTCCAAAGTCTGACCGTCATTTGCCCATCCAGAAAGAATCATTTGGTGTTTTAATAAAAATGGTTCAAACTGCAGGAAAACTGAAATCTGCGCATACAGCAAAAGTCTATTTTGAAGACAGAAAATAAGCATTTCAGAAGGACTGCTATTTGGGAACCTGCACCCCACTTTCACATACACGAAGCATTTGGGAGAGTTACTCCCATGACGCACAATGATCTTCTGTCCCAAAGTTTAAGCAGGTAGTTAAGCATCTGAGTGTAGGTGCTTACATAGCAGTGATTTGAAAATGGTTACAGCTATAAATGGTTATGGTTATAAATGACTCAAGTGCTTTAAAGCAATGTCCCCATTTAATTGTGCGCTCCTTGTAGGGGATGCCTTTTTTAATCAGCTCTGACAGGAGCGCGTTGGAAGCGGCTGTTAACATTACACAGAGACTTGTGCTCCCACAGCGCACGCTGGTCAGGATCCAGGTACCGAGGAGAAGCTGCTCTCAGACATCTTCTCTGGCTCTGAATCACGTCTAAATGCAAATTAGTGGAAATTAAAGAAATACCTTATTTGGAATGGAGCACATGAAAATGCTGCTGGAGCTACAATTTCCTAGAAAAGTGAAGGCAGCGAAGAGGCTCGCGTAGGATCTATCCAAGAAGGCAGGCAAAGGAAAAGCTTGTGGTTTATCTGGGACTGAAGAATCGATCTCAGTGATTCTTGGGGTGCTGCCCTTCTGGTGGGGTCTGTGACAAGAAACATGTGGTGACATTGTTGGAAGAACTACAACTAACACTGATGGGGTGACTAGAATGGGGAAGCCAAAGAAACCACCCAGCCTGCTCACGCTGGTGTGAAGTGGGCAGTTTTCCAGTGTTAAAAAAGAACTCAAAATGTTACAAGGAATATAAACACATGCACACAAACCCAACGCAAGCAAAGGGATTGCTCAGCATTTCAGACGAAAAGCTGCAAGAATGGCAAAGGATAGCATCACGTTGTAAGAGTTTACAACAGCCAGTGTAGTGAGCTTGTACAGCTTGCACAGAGGGGATGGACAACAGCAGCTTTGGCTCAGAGTAGTCCTCGTGGGAGCAATGGGAATAAGGTAAATGGGCAAAAACCCTGAAAACCTATTGGTCACTTTTTAATTTGAATGTGAATGCAGAAATCCAAGGTGCTATGATGCCAGCACCAGCGTCATTAACACCATAAACTCCCTAATGAGTAAAAGGCAAAATTTGGGATGTACTAAGTGTACCTTTGCTGCATGATCTACCAGGAGACATAGAGTCTGTAGGCCCTTGTGGGGGCAAACAAAGGAAAAATAAGACTACTCTTTTTGTCCTGTAGAGACTTTCCCTCCTTACTCTCTAAGTAAACACGCATACATGAAATATTTCTCACTATCTGAAAGGGATCTTGGAAAGACGGATGATGTCAAATACTTTTACATTTATATGCAGTGATACTTTGGCAGACATATGCTCTGGACCTGCCTGCATCCTTTTTTGGGAGACACTGAGCATGCACACAGTCCTGAAGCCATGGGCTCCAGGCAGCATTAACCTGAAGATCCTATGGGAAAAGCTAGTCAGGTAAGCAAGTGTTCGGCAGCACTGCATCCAGTACTGCAATGTAAGCGTAAGGCAAGTGGCAACACAGTCTGGCAGCAGACGGCAGATCAATGTTTTTGATCTGGGTGCAGTTTTTTTGATCTAAGTGCAGTTTAAGTTTTGAGCTGGGTGCAGTTTAACACCAAAAATGTTACTGTACATGTGGCATCACTGCAGCTTAACATTACCAACTTCCAGTTTTTTCAGGATTTTCAGGAGCTGTCTCAAGAGATAAAACTATAATCCACTTCTCAAATATGCCCTTATGCTTTCCTTGCATGAAGCCAAAACAGGTTGGAGGTGTTATTTTTTGTTGTTTACGAATGAGTTCAAAAATGATTTCAAATGATTAAGATTTCAAAATGATTAGGATTTCAAAATGATTAGAATCGGCTGGGCATCTTAAAGTGCCTGGGAAATAAAGAGGAAAGATTTGCAAGTGACCAGGGGCTGGGAAGGCTGGACTCTCATCTTCAGGTAATAACTAAATACTCCTGTGGAAAGTACTATCAAGAGATTATCTAATTACTCCCGTTTACTCACTCATTTATAAGATTTTATTTTAAAATATAGTGTCAGCATAAAATACAATTAATTCAGTCATCTTCGCAATCAGGGGCGGATGGGGAAGTGTCCCTTCTCCGAGTATTTTGGAGCATCAGAGCACATTTAAAGCTTTTTTTTTGGGGGAGGGGGAGGAGGGGGAGGAGGCAGGGGGAGCGGCGGGGGTCGGTTTCTTCCTCCAACCTCCGCTTTCTCGAGCGGAGCGTGTCCACACCATGCGGCTGGCGGGGGCCACGCCCGCCCTAACGGCCGCTCCCTCCAACGGCCGCTTCCCTAACGGCCGCTCCCCACAACGGCCGCTCCCTCCAACGGCCGCTTCCCTAACGGCCCCTACCCACAACGGCCGCTCCCTCCAACAGCCACTCCCCACAGTGTCCCCTCCCTCCAACGGCCGTTCCCCACAATTGTCTACAGCTTCCAACGGCCGTTCCCCACAATGTCTACAGCTTCCAACAGCCGTTCCCCACAACGGCCCTGGGGGTCCGTGAGCGCCTCTCCCCGAGCGCCCGCGGGCCGCCCGGTGACAAGGGGAGCTGGCAGCGGAGCTTCCCACAGCGAAAGCGCTGGCTGGGACACGGAGCGCTGAGAGGGGCTGCGTGTAATGGCCGCCCGGGGCAGCCCCTGGGCTCCGGCGGCGCGGCGCGGGCGCCACCTCGCGGGCGCTGCGCGGCAGAGCCACGGGCCCGTTTCCCGCAGGGCGAGGAGGAGCCCACGCAGCTCTCCCGCTAGCGACGCCGGCTCTGCCGGTATTTAATGGAGCCCTGGGCTTGGGAAGGGGGTGTTCCTGCTGCTCGAGAGCTGCTGTAGAGATTAGAAGCCTACTCCAAAAGAGGAGCGTTTGAGGTCTCAAATGATGCTCCCTTCCAGCCAAAGGTTTCAGCTCTGCACTGGCAACACAGTCAACACAGCTGATGTTATCACAGCAGCGCACGTCACCCTGAACCAGTTCTTGTGAGCCCCACTGCTGACTTTGGAAGGCACCAGCACCTCATAAACCTGGAGAGATACAGTCTATAGCGGGAAGAAAAGTGGGATTTTAAGCTCCATCCTTTTCCTATGAGTTGTGTTTGCTCACAGTGAATCCCCATTCTCAGTGCTTAGTTTTTCCAGTTCGTTACAGGGAATGCAGATACTACATTCAGCCTGGTGGCTTCCTATCCGGGGTGGGGGCTGTCCCAAAGCTCTCAGCAGAGCATCAGGCCTGAACCAGAGCTTCTTCTCTCCTGCGCTGTGGGAGCTGAGGTAGCTCCATACTCCACTTTGCTTTGGCAGGGTGACTTGGGGAAGTCAGAGCCACTGCTGTGCAGTAGGAGGGAGGGCAATGCCCATGGAGCCCCTTTGGAAATGCCTGGGCTCTTCAGTGTGCGCTGGGCACAGAGAGGGCTGCAGGGCGTAGGGCTGGGGACATCCTCGTGTGGCAAAAACGCGGTTGCTGCTGCCCTGTGACGCACCTTGGGGCTCTGCCACACACACACCATTAATTTTTTCAGCACAGCCTCCCCCAATGCATTTCCATTCTGTTTACACAGCCTTATTTTGTTGGCAACCAATGGAGGCTTGTAATCTGTTGTAAAAGGATCAATACTGGAAGAAGTAGCTACATCTTGTGGTTATAAGAGATCGGGAGTGCTGTGTTGCCTGAGGTCACTACATTACACTCGTCATATGACTCATTTTCTTGGTGGTTTTTGGGTGTTGTCATGGCTCTGAGGTCTGTTCAGACCTTCAAAAAAAAAAAAAAAAGTAAAAGCAATGCAAGTACTTGGTTAATAACAGTGTCTTTTGTTATTTAACTCTGTAGAGATATTGTAATGGTCTGAATGGTCTTTTAATTCTCCTTTTATTTTTTTCTGTTTTTAATAAGAGAGAGAAATAGATTTTTCTGTGCCTCATTCTAACAAAAGGTCTACTTGAATAAACTCCTTTACATAATTTTCTGACCTTTTGTTTTAAC
Source organism: Rhynchotus rufescens (assembly GCA_032273925.1). NCBI lineage: Eukaryota > Metazoa > Chordata > Aves > Tinamiformes > Tinamidae > Rhynchotus > Rhynchotus rufescens. Next base: position 9,001 of record JAVCKT010014416.1, read on the forward strand.
GAATAAACACAATATACATAATTATTGCTAACAACTAATTTTATACCCAAATTACTTGGCTAGGGGAGAAGTGAAACTGCCTTGATTTCAGATGATCACCAAACCCAGCAGAGGAGTAATCCATGAGAGTCAGCTTTGAAAAGGATCAGGGTGCTGAAGCGGTGGTAAGGCAGGGGTGGCGAATGGGGCAGGAGCAGAGCACGGCCACGCACTGCCTGGTGCAGATGTTCTCAGCCACGTGCCCAGGCAGTAGGGGCTAAGCCCCATCCATTCCCACAGACCTGAGGCTGGCGACTTTCCAGCGATGCCCAGCACGGCAGATGTGCAAGGAACACATCTGTGTTCGTATTTCTTCTCATTCGTATTTCTTCTCATTTCGTATTTCTTCTCATTATTCGTATTTCTTCTCATTATTCGTATTTCATTATTCGTATTTCTTCTCATTATTGCCTTAAAATTCGTATTTCTTCTCATTATTGCCTTAAGCACAGGAATGAAAGAAATAACACTTAAAAAAAAATTACATTATTGCTAGTCTTGTTTCACAGCTGCTCATCCTTGCATAGGAATGACAGAAACAAAACTTTTGCCATTACAACTTTCCCTGTCTCACCTCTGCTCATCGTGGGTAGAGTTTTCAGATTTATCTCTCCACATAGGAGATAAGTAAGTTCCTTCTTATGCCTCCAGGCTGAGCATGGCCAAAGGGACATACTGCTTCTTAAGTCTGGAAAGTCTGTGTCAGATCAATAAAAAATGTACAAGTGTTTTCTACTTGCTATGTCCAGAGAGTGATTCAACAGAGATATAGTGACCGCAGATTGCAAATTCTACTAGTATCAGCCCCTAGGGAGAGTGGGCTTTACCAGGTACCTTGAATTACTATGTCTCTGTGTTCTTTATTAACCACCCCAAAAATAGGAGCTGTCTCCTTTGCATCTTCACCTCTTCAGTTTAACTCAGTGCTGATAAGGCAAAATCTATCTCGCCTGGAAAATGTAGTAATGAAAAACAGACTTACATGAAGATTTACTGTCAAAATTCCTTTCGACTTCAGTGGGATAGGATTCATCCTAAGAGCTTAATACATTCAGATTTTATCTCTTTCTGCTTTTCTAGTTTATGTTAGGAGTAATGATCCAGCATGAAAACTTTTACTGCTGTGAAAAAAAAGTTCTTTTAATACAGCAGAAATGAATCTGTTTGGTTCTCAAAAGACAGCACATCTCACTTTTTTTCCTTAATTTCCTCAAAATCTGAACAATTGAGCATCTTTAAGAAGGCCATACTTTAGCACTCTTCTTGCCCTCGTAGTCCATCAGTTGAAGTCAATCTCTCCTATGTTAAGATTGTGTCCCTGACTCTGGAAAGTAATTTCCTGATAAAGGAAACTCCATAAACCCTCTCTGCAGATTGGGTGTTTGAGGCAAGTAATGCTCCTTGCCCTATGGGTGCACAGCTTAAATAAAGATGAGAGGTGGGAATTGGCTTTGTGAGTTTGTTTGTTTGTTTGTTTGTTTCCTAATGGTCTGGGGTCACTGCTTCTATAAGCAGGAACTGGACAGACTTTGACATCTTCATTAAAGACTCTTTTCAATTTGCCATATAGACTTGCTTTTTTCTTTGTTGAAAAGAATTTCCTCCAAAGAAGAAATCTATCCAGGCATAAATTTTATCTATAGCCAATAGGCTGGAATGAAACATCTTGCCTGAGCAGGGGGCTTGAACTGGAAGATCTCCCGAGGTCTCTTATAACCTCAAACATTCTGTGGTTCTGTGATCTTCACTGCCTTACATTGGCCCTGCAGGGTTGGCAGTGAGATCCTTCAGCCAGTGTCACTTCATGTCCCTTATGAAAGACTCAGAGGTGAAAGGCGGGGAGACCCTGCTGGGAAAGTGGATCAGGATGTACATGTGGATCACTATAAATATTCTTCTGTATTGAGCTACTATGGATTAGCCTTCTTTCCTCATCATCCTTGTGATACATTAGCCTTGGTTTGCTGATAACAAGGGTGCCTGGGAAAATGTGTAGTCATGGGTTTCTTTCCAGTTTTCTAAGCTGAACCCATAGGAGAAGAGCAAAGGAGTAATCTGCTTCCCAGCAAGGGACAAAGTAAATTGTTTCCAAATCGTGTCCTCAGTGTGTCACTGTTTTGTGGCTCCAAGGTGCAGTTCCTTCTAGTTCTCCAATCTCTCCATCTCTGTTCTGTGTTACCATTAACAGTGGACCCCAGGGTAAAAGCATATTCTGTCCCAGAATAAATTATTATAAATCAAGACAGCTCTTCAATTAAACACAGCAGTGATTGTTTACATGTGTTGGTATTTACACTTTGCCTGAAGCAATCATTCTGCCACTGTAGTAAATCTTGCTGTCGGAATAAATACTCGGCTGAATGTTTATTATTACCAGTTTTAATCCAAGAAAGAAGGAAAAGGCAAGAAACTTTTCAGTGTTCAGATATTTGAGATACTAGTGGCTTACTTCCTCAGTAGCCATGTCCTGAGACTATGCTGAAAATCCCTGGATGCAGTAGATTCTTGGAATATAAATCTGTCCCAATGCACGAGGAAAGGAGGGAAGCAGTAACAACAACTGTGATTACAAGAACTCTTCTGAAGCTCTGTGTGTTTCAAACCTTTTATTTCCCATTCAAGTCAGTGAGAATTAAAAAATAAAAATTCTTGTCACTGAAATTTTATGCCTCCATGAAAATGTTATATGCTTAAAGAGCAAATTGTGAATTTACAATGTGGTTTGGCAGTTTCCAGTAAAGTGACAGCTAGCAGTATATTCATTTTTAAAACTATGGGCAGGACGCACGCCTGCTAATTTTAGGCATAAATTTTAGGTAGAAGCTAAGATCATTAGCAGAGAGACTGAACTCCTCTGGTTTGCCCTGCAGACATACCTACTCTTCATGAGTCACTGCGTGCCAGGAGGCTAGGTCCCTTCCTAATAAAAGCATGTAATTTGCTCACCTTTAATGAAGGAGCATGAAATTCTTTCTTTCTTTCTTTCTTTCTTTCTTTCTTTCTTTCTTTCTTTCTTTCTTTCTTTCTTTCTTTCTTTCTTTC
>JAVCKT010014420.1:0-22038 GCA_032273925.1 Rhynchotus rufescens
TGAGATGATGCCTGAGTGGATGAGTAAGTTTGAAAATGTCGGAGTTAACCCAGTGGAGAAACAGTGCAGAGCTGTCACCAAACATTGTGCAGGTAAACTGGGACCAGTGCTTTTGCTGGTCTACTCTAAGGAGAGATTAGTGGAAGTCAGGGCATTTGATCGGGAATAAAGCCAAGCCTTGAGTACACTATTTGCAGAATACATGTTAAAGATGATCGTGGATTCGCAGTCACTGAGCACTGTGCAAGAACACCTGCAAGGATCAAGCTGCTCCAAAGCCTGGAGTATCACCTGGCTCTGTCTTCTTGCAGAGCCTGGTATGCAAGCCCAGCCCCTCCTTGCATGAGTAGCAACAGCAGGAGCCTCTTCCTCTGCTGCAGCTCTTCGGTATGACTAAAGCTCCGTGAAGGGGGCTTCAAAGACGGGGGGTTCACATGGCTGACAGAATATGTGAGCGTAGCCCTGGCAAAGGAGCCCCCAGGGTGAGGAAGGAGCAAGGATGTTGTGTTTCAAAGAGCTGAGGGGGAAGGGAGCTACATCCTTGTCTCCATCATGAAACTCTTCACTTCTGAATTCCTGGTGTTCATTCAGCTCGCCACAGCAGTCAGGAGTCTGCGAGCCAGAAGGTCTGTAGGTCAGCCCCGTTCTCTGTTCACTTCTGCCATGGGGTGGCTCCTATCTTTCAAATTTAGCCTATAAATACCTCGAGCTTTAGAGACCTACTTTTTTTTTCGCTGCGGATTTCTAAATTATTTAAAAAGTTATTTTGTAGAGAGCATCTTATCAGGAAGACTCTATGGATATCTTGTTCTAGTCATAGCTAATCTCAGATCTGTCTTTGACGTGCAGATTTTGTTACGTGCCCGCACAAGGTCATTCCTCTGAGCCCGTCCTAAGCTCTCTGTGCAGGCGGCAACCTGGTGGACGTTTATGTCATTTAGAGTCCTCTCACATAGCACGGGGCAAGGCTGCTCTGAAGATATATATGAACTGTCTTGTTTTAATACTAATGCAATATCTTTAGGAGATTCACATTATTTTTAGCCCTTTCAAGAACACCTGGAAATTGCTTTTCCTCTACCTGGAAATCTGAAACGCGGACCAAGCACAAAAGAGAGGTATAAGAGTTTATAATATTACTCTTTTTTGGGTGCAGCAAGCGATTAGTTTTTTCTTCTGCAATAAAAAATCCATTCAATAAAACAACTCTCTAGTCTATCTTCCCCAAATAACAACTGCTGCCTGCCATTTCAGGTTTCCTTTTTTTCATGTTTTCCTCCCCCCTAGCTTTAAGGTTAAGGCTATTTTTCATTGTAGACTCTCTATAGATTGTCACAAGGTGGCAGAGTTTAAGAATATTACTGTGCAATTAGCTGTTTTGTCATGTTAATGTAAATCCTAATGGTCCAGACCTAGCTTTACTCTGTGTTAAGAAGAAAAATTCCTACAAATTAGGATATTAAATGAACAAGGCTTTGGAACTTGCCTCTGTTCACTTAGCCATTTACTTTATCATGTGACTGATACTACATTTGTCTTCCTCACAAAATAATGTGCTTTTTCGCCATCCATATTTCGTATATTTCAAGTACTTTGGACTTTAGTGTTAGATATAGTCTACCATAAATGCTGAACTTTATTTGCAACTAGTAAGCGGTATGTGGGGTTAAGTAGATATTTTAAGGAAGTGATTATTCAAACAAACCACAAAATGCGGCAAATAGACTCCTCTCTTTTTAGTGACTCAACGTGCAGGTTTGTGCAGATTATTGAGAAAGGCACAGCACACTCTTAAACAACACTCCTAGGTGTATGGTCTAATCAGTCTTCAGTACAGCAGCTGGCGCAGCCAGAACTGTAGGAGTTTATCAGTGAACCCTCTGCAGTAAACAAACTCATGCAGTATTTTGCAATGATGGTTTTAATGTTTGGAAATAACTTCAGTTTCATAATGAACAGATTTTTTCCTGTAATGAATTATGTAAGAAGGTGGTAGAGTTGTACCTGTTTTTGTTTTTTTAATGGTAGCATGTGGCTGCATGAGCAGGCAGATGCTCCTCTATTCAGAAAAGAAATTTCAGCCAAGGAATACACAGGTCAGTACTTGAGCATTTTCTCCCCCAGTTGCAAGCATTTTCAATTCCCTTGGGGAACTCGTGATGGGGACTCTGATATATTATGAACAAATAAATGATTTTTTTTTAAGGAATACTTCAGTGTATCTTTTTGTTGATGTCATGTGCTGCTTGTCCTGCTGCCCTCTTTCTATCTTCACTACAGATTTGTCGTCTTCTTATGTCTTATTATTTCTTTTGCAAAGTCGCACTTCTACAACATCTTCTATTGTTTTTTCCTCTTATGGGACTTCTAGAGCTTACAGGACAGAAAGCAAAAGCATATTGCCTCAGTATTGTGCTGGAGGAGGTTGCCTATTTTCCCTCACTACCTTGAAAAAGCTTCTTAGGATGTGAAAAATTGGAGGCAGAAAAAACAGTCTGTCTTTTATCTCTCTTATTTACTGGAGGAATATTCTCCTGAAGAGTGCTTTAGAGTATTTTAAAAAAATAGTGACAGAGTAATTACAGACACAGGAAAATGCCATTGCCTCTTCTGGTGCTCCATATGAAGTTTTGTAGGAGTAATAAGGATGAGCTCTCTGAATTCATGTCATTATGGGACTGGTAAAGATGAGCTCCCCAGCTTATGTCGCCTAAATTCAGTGTTGTAGGTAGGTGTGGCCAATATTGCTGGCCCAGCCTTGTTGGAGAGGATAGAATGGCAATGGTTGTTCAAAAGAGGTCTGAAATGTAAGATGGAGAATCTTCTGCAAAAGCACAAGTGGGCAGTAAGAAGTCCAGTTAATGATAAGGAATATCACAGAATCACAGAATGTTCAAGGTTGGAAGGGACCTCTAGAGATCATCTAGTCCAACCTTCCTGTTCCAGCAGGGACACCTAGAGCATGTGGCACAGGGTGGCATCCAGGCTCATAGCTGTTGTTTGGTTGTAGGTTTTTGAAGGAGCAGGCACTTGATGTGAATACCATCCCAGCTAGAATAAAAAGCATGACCATGTAGCGTACCTCTAAACTAGAAATAAAAATCTAACAATGCAGTTATAGCACTGAATTATAAAATATATGCAAAGTCCTGCCAGTTAGGGCAAATATATTATATAGCTTTTGCTCAGATTGTGAAACTTTTGAGCGTCAGAAATAGGCTGAAGAAGTGCTAATGATTTATGAGTGGAGTTGACTAACCAGAACAGATATTGTCAAATATTCAAAAGGTTTCCATTTTGAGGAGGAAGTTGTGGTTAGAAAATCTATTCGGTAAATATTTCTGCAATTGGAAAATGGCTGGAAAATGTAAAATTCAGAAGATTTCTACCGGTTGTATTCCAAAAACTACCAGTTGCAGGTCCTATAAGCTTACAGGTATCCGAGCCTGTGATCACAAGGAATGAGAATGCAACATGATAAAAATACTATGCATAAGTTGAATTCTTTTCCATCTGTAAATGAATCCTCAAAAAAATGAAAGCCCATCTGTCGATGTTCAGTCTAAATATGAACGTAATAGAAATGACCTAGGCTCTGTCTGTGTTTTGCTTTGTCATTCAGTAGATATAAAACTAATTGATCTGCTCCCTTTAATAATCCCCCTCCTTTTCACTGAATGTGACTTCACAGTTTCTGAAGAGGCTTCATGTCTGGCAAAATCCACAGCTCTTTGCTGTACAATTGCATCCAGTTTTAGAACGGATGTCTGGTATTCAAATCACCGAGCAACTATCCTGCATCGTGTGTTGTGGGAGAGTTGATTTAAGCACTTTTCCCCTATAGATTTGTGCATATGTCACCTTTGGGCCAAAGATGAGCTAATAGAATTGAAATTAATGTAATTGGCAGAAGGTCAGCCGAGGAGCTGTGTGTTTCTAGAGCTTCCAGAAAAGCCAGAGTTGTTTCATGTTGGCATATCACTTGATTAGTATGCAGGCAAGGTGATTGTGCCTCAACAGAATAATTGGATCATTCAAATATCTGCAAGCCCTGGTGTATCTACAAAGCCTGAACAGTGATTAGATCCTGCCTGTTCATCTCAGCAAGCCTTGAAATTCTTCCCACTGTGAAAAACTAATTTTCTGTGGGAATTTATTAAATAAGAAATCTGCATGCCACTTTACCTTGTAAGCATTACCAGCAGAATACAAAGATTTCTCTTGACTTTGATGTATGCGCTTCATGGATGCTTTTATATCATTGTTTTGTTATTTGCTGCATCCCGTACAAATTCCAGTGTTTCTTTGTTACACAGATTTCTGGAGAAGAGTTGAATCTCCGTTCAATGATAAAGAAGCAGTTCACTTAAAGAAAAGGGAAGGGGGGAAGGAGAGCACTGTGAAGGAGATGCAATTAAATAAAACATGACAATACATTTCAGCTGTGAGGCTGAGAAAAAGCCCGAACAATTATTCACAAGTTGTTGCTTTTCAATCTTCCTATTTCTATGCAATAATTGGTTATTGCTGCATCACTAAACAAAGTTTATTATGTCATCTGTTTTGTTTTAAAAACGGAATGCTAATCTGCGTTAATAAGAAATGGCCAGTGTAAGATTTTGGCATAACACAGCGAATTTAAAAGTAAATAAATAAAAAAATCAACTTCCTAGCAGGCTTGCAATGTGCATTTCATCCATATACAAAAGTGCTCAGAAGGGCAAAATAACAAGGCCCTATATATACTACAAAATTAACTCATGCTGTAACTTTTATGCTGTGGAGTTAGCATCTCCCTCAAAATACCTTTTAAGTAAAGGGCATGCAGGGGAAAAATACATCTTCTGATGTCTGCTAATGGCGGGCAGCTTGGTTGTAACAGAACAGAATAGAAAAGACCAAACATTCGTCCATTTTTGCTCTTTTTTATTATTTATTTATTTCTAAAGTACCTATTAGTTATACTATAGCTACTCCTGGAAGCCAGTCTAGAGTTATAAACCTAGTATCATTTAAGCCACAGTGTGGCAAAGCTAAAGCAGAAGATAATCACCTAAAAAGAATAAATCCTCTTGGGTTAAGGAGGAGAGTTGTAAGCAGAGCTACATGAATAATTCATGGCAAATATATTTTTTTCAACTTGCAGAATGGCTTGAGGTTCTCTCAACTATATATATTAATTATTCAAATGTTTCTGAAATGCTTTGCTTAAGTTTTGTTGTAAATATTGGAAAGTTTACCTTGGTTCTTGTTGTGATCGATTTTAAAGATTGCATGGACTTTCCAGACTTTAATTGGTTGGATACACAAGCACCTGCATAAATATATTTGGTAGATTTAAAATTCTTTTTCATAAAATCTCTGTCTTATGAAACTTAGAAAATTTTTGTTGGAGAACTTTGTTTCTCTGGTAAAATGCAACAGTTTTTTTTTAATGAAAGTAAACTTCCTGTATAGTGTGCCCAGAAGAAATTCACTTAGAAATTCAAATGGACTTTTAAGTACTTTTTTAATTGTGTGCGTATATATATAATTTGCATGGTTCTACTTATGGGGTACTAATCAATGCTTATTAGTGTTGAGTTTATATGACTGCATAGGGCAATATATTTTTCTTCTCTCTCTTTGAAGCTGTGGTTATCCTTTCTTTGCTCCCTGTCAGTAACCAAGTGTTTTGAGGATGGTGCATTAAAACACATCAGTACATCCGTGTCATGTGACAAGATCTTTATATAAATATATATATATTTATATACATGTGTATATGTGTATATGTGTGTGTGTGTATGTGTGTGTGTGTGTGTGTGTATGTATATACACTGCTGGGTGCTGCAGTGCTGTGTTCCTGGGACGGCTGCACCCGCGATGGTTACGGGGACACACACACAGATACAGGTGAGTTGTCTTCTGCAGGAGGGCGTTGCTCCCTCAGTAGGTTGCTCCCCTACTAGTGCTCTCCCCAGCGCCCCTTCTAGTCTATGACTCTTAGCCTTTAATCTCTGCTGTGGGTTTTTTTTTTTCAAATGCTTTTTCAAAAACTCAATGCACTACAACGGCAGTATTTCTCTTATCTGTCACAGCAGTAATATCTTCAAAGAACTAAGAGATTAGTTGAGCATAACCTCCCCTGCCTAAATCCGTGCTGGCTGCCCTTAATCATACTGTGTTCTCCCAAGTGCTCTTCAACCCTGTGCTTTATTTTTCTCCTTCAATTAACTTTAGTTAAACTTAGGAGATATATGTGCAGTTTGCATGAAGTTTAGGCTGCATGTTTAAAATACAGCTAATATATTAAGCCCTCATTGCAGTAGCAGTATAGGAAGACACGTCCTCTGTGAGAGCCTTTAGCAGAGCTCTAAAGTAGATCTGCATAGATCTGTTCCCTGAAGTGGGACCCACATAAGGTCTAGAAGGGCTTTTAGTCTCAAAGGGCTTTTGGAAAAAGAAACAACAGGGAAGTACAAGAAAGATACGGACACACTGGAGCAAATCCAGATAAGCGCCACAAAACCAGATAAGGGACTGGAGCATCTGCTGTATGAGGTTAAGAGAGCTGGGATTGTTTAGCCTAAAAAAAAAAAGGAGGCTCAAGGGAATCTTATCCATGTGCATAAATACATGATGGGAATGTGTAAGAAGATGTAGCCAAGACTCTCCTCCTGTGGAAGGACAAGAGCCAATGGGCACAAAATATTATACAAAAAATGGTTTATATTATACAAGAAACACGAGAAAAGCTTTTATTGTGAGTGTGGTTGAACATTGAAACAGTTTTCCAGAGAGGCTGTGGAGGCGCTACCTGAATTGGTGTAGGGGTTACTTCCAGCTGCGGGGAAAAGCCAAAGAGCAAATGAGCAAGGAAGCCTCACTGGATACAGCCTATTTAGAGTTTCCAATAAGCTTTGTCAAAAGTTCTTACCGAAACTAAGATGCTACGGGATAAGAATGTCTTCAAATAGAGAAAAAAAAACCTACTTAAAAGGGAACAAACAAAAGGGATTTGGATCTATGCTAAGGCGTGTATTCAAAAAATAATCCAGAAAAAGATCTAATAGAAGGCTAATGCGATGGCAGAATTTACTGCAATCATTAAGCTAATAATAAGGTGAATACAGAGAGATGAAGACTGATCTCAGGATAATATTTTGGCAAGAAAATAGGAGGTGAGGCATAGTTAAGATAGTTTTAAAGTAATGTATGTTTTGAGGGGGACAGAGGGAACAGTCCTGACCTTAAATGCATCATGATAGGGGCTGAGCAAGCTGCTTCCTGTTAGGAATGATATTTTGGAGTTGCAATGGTTAATTCTGGGGAAATGGCAGCTCGTTGCTTAGTGGCAGTGTAAAAGCAGAAGGTTGAGAATTGTTGTGAGAGACGAGAAAGAAAGAGGAAAAAGAAACCCCGTGATTTTGGCACTGCACACCCCCAGGCTTTGCTTTCCCCTGAAATCTGTGCAGCTCAGGCTCTCCATCTTGGAAGGATGGGGAAATAGAGCCAGGAAAGACAGAAAAAAGGCCGTGCAGCTCAGCAATACTCTGTGTGTGAGGAACAGCAAGAAAAGGGCTCTTTGGCCTAGAGCAGAGACATCTCAGGGAAGTTCTGGCAAAGAACTGTAAGCCCTGAGTGAAACGGAGGATTAATGGGAAAAGATGGTTCATTGTCTCTTCCCTTGGGACAATTAGGCCACACCAAGTGACATGGGCGTGCGAGAGATTCAAAACCAAAGGAGATGGGTCTTCTCACAGCATGGAATAAGTGGTGGGGTTTCTCATGATCTCATTTTATGGATGATAAAGTTTGCACAGTCTTGAGATGAGACTGGACACGTTTATGCAAGAGAAATCTATCAAAGTCAGTTGAAATGTCAAGGAGTCCCCAGGCTGCAGCTGACAAGGAATTAGCACCGAGTCCTAGCTCTGGTCTTACCTTATCCCTTGGCATCTTCTGCTAGTCACAGGATGCTGCAGAGCTACGAGGCCTAGGGCATGGCCTGATCTAGCTTTGCTTCAGGTTCCCCTGATCCCTGCAGATCTGCTTGAGAGCTCATGGATCAGGTAAATCTGGGAGAGTTTCCCTTGGCCGCAATGTGAAGCTGATATAGAAAGAGACATTGAAACTTGTGAGTTTATTTCTGCAAGCAAGCACACTTTCCCCTGAGCTGAAAGCAAGGTGCAGTTTCTTCTGCCCCACTTTGTTAATAAGAGAATCCTAGTCGGGCTGGAAAAAAATTTTGAGAACATTTAGAACAGTTGTAGATTTTTAGAAGCAAGGCTCTAATAATCTCTTCTTTATGAAATGTAATTTTTGGTTTTTGGTTTGCTAAGGAGACTTCTTCATATCAAACTCCCTATTTTGCAGAGGATGCTGAATGTAGAGTTACTTGATTGTTTTTTGAGAGAAGGGACAGCCTTTGGGAAATTAGTGCCTTACAGACGATGGTTTTCACTTAGGTTTGGTTTAGTTCCTCTGTCCAACCAAACTGGCCGTTCCTGGTCATTGCCTCAAGGTTACATTTCAGCCAGCAGGTGAAGTGGAGACCATTGAAAGAGCACTTTTAGTGGAAGGTCCTTGTCAATCTGAATTATGATATACATGTAGCTGTCTGCCTTGTTTAAAATAGCTAATGGGTTAGCAGAAAACTGCTGTGCAGTTGCTTAGGGCTTTGCAACGCTTTGCAAAGCTTGCAGAAGTCCAGCATTCAGGAACCTGAGCATCGACTCCAGACAGTCTGAAGTTATAGCAGAAGTGTGAGTGGGTCTATTTAATCTCTGTCTTCATTTAAGATTTCGTGGATGGTTGGGTTTGTTTGGTCTTAATTAAAAGTTTATTTTCGAGAACTGTGCAGTTTTCCTTCTCTTTTGCTGATGAATTATTCGCTTGATCTCCCACCCCAAGGAATAGAATTATCTACATCAAGGTTGAAAGAAACATTAATTAACTTAGTGATAAGGTAAGGTCTACAAAGACAGTGTTTGGAGTTTCTTGTGAATACATCTCCTTAGATTATAAGTTTTAAAATTTCCTTAAAAGGTAACCCATCCCAAAAGGACATATTACCTAAGAGAGTTTGTCTACAGTATCTGAGTGTAGGCATCTGGCAAGATATCAAAAGCAGAACAGATAAGAGCATAATTATTTCCTACTTGCTTGCTCAGATTTTAAAATCGGTGCAGTAATTTAAATATGTTTTTCTAGTGGCATACAAAAAGATGTTATGATTAGTTTAATCTTTTTTGTTAAAAAATAATTATCGGGGAAATAAGTAGAGAGAGGGGAGTTAGCATCAGATTTGCAAAACAGATCTGTTAACAGAGTTAACAGTCTCCTGGGGAAAGCGGGAGGGAAAAAAATGAGACGCTTTTGTGGAGATAATATATTCAGTTTGACTGGCCTTAAAACTCTGGATCAGAAAGAAGTGGTAAAAAGCGACGCAAAATATCTTAAACAGTTTTATCAGCAAGCAAGTAGTTGAAATATTTGAATAAACAATATATCTTGGACTCTGAAAATTAAATTGATTAGTTTGGGTATCCTGGAGCCTGCACGTGTGTCACAGAAGCCATTGGTTTTAATGGACAAGTCACAGACTTAAGGTTAAGTCCATACAAGAGCATTTAGTGCAGCATAATGCGCAGCATAATAATAGCATAGCCAGCCATACTGCTGCTTTGGCATTAATAATACTATGTAATCACTGAATATCTGAGCTGTTAAGTCATGTTTTTAGTATTAGTTCAAATATATACCAAATACAGCAGTTCTTCTTAATACATTCAGATGAGAAATTGAAGTAATGATTATTAGAGATAATTATTAATGTAATAATGGAGCAGTAATGCTATTTTGCTCAGCTAGAAATTTTCCCTCTTTGCATTTATCTTTCGGAAAGATATTTGCACAGCTGAGTTACTGTCAGAAATGTTAATGAGAAATTAACTTTTAAGTCTCCTGCCCAATAACTGGCCCTGAGAAAGAAAAGGAATCAAAGAGGAGCTGTGGCTGTGCCTTATTGCATCTGTCTGATGTCAATTTAATGAAGGAAAACATTTTTCTTGGTAGTGGTGAACTCTATGTGAGTCCATTTCTGACTAATCCCAGATGCCTATCACCACGTCCTGATACTGAATGGTGGTGAAACCACGTTTGTTCCGTCCTTCAAAACAGAGAAGTCGGTAAAACTCAATCATCAAATGTTTTTCCACAATAAATCTATTCATGGCAATCAGGATTTGCCCATTGACAAACTGCAAGTGTGAAATGCAGCTATCCTCAGCAGAGGCGTTACTCATCTGAAATTATTCAGTCGGTTCTAGCAGTTTATTAACATTTGTCAAAGAAAATTTAAACAGAAAACAGAACATGCCTTCGTATTAATCACCCCGGGTCCTGTTGTTGGCAGTTTATACCAAGTCATGTCAAGGTGATACCTCAATCTCATGTAGAAAAGCATGACTTGTAACAGACAGTGCAGGACCTTACCCCCCGCTAATTTGGAGGCTCTGGAGGTGCTTGCTAAGTTCAGGGCACCCCAACCTGCCCAAACTAAGTGTTGAAGGGCACCCACCGCCTGCTCTCATTGCTCAGGTGAGTCAAATTTTGCTTAAAAAATTCTGGAAACACTTAGAGCTAAGGGCTTCTCCCTTTATAAGCAATGACAATCCCCAATACAGAAGACTTGACTTAAAATACATATATATGTTTAGTGACTTTTCTGCTCTTATAATACTGTACTAAGGTGCTGGATAAGTTATTCTATTTCATCATGCAAGGTCTGCAGCAGGATTTTGAAGATTTGGTCCGATCCTTTTTTAAATTAAGCTCTTTAAAAGTTCAGCGAGACTGATAGCAAGATTGAAAGAGTGTCAGTTTTCAAATGAACTGACAATTATTCCTGGGTCAGCCCTTCTCAGTTTTCAATTAATCACAGACCCAATAAACCAATACATTGTAAGGTGGTGCATTTCGTAACTTTTTAATCTCATTTTTAAAATTATGAGAGCCATTAAGAGCCTAATCTTGAGATTCCCTCCTGAGTTTTCTTAATCAGGCACATTTCGTTCTGTCTCTGATAGCCGCGCATTAAGACTCTCATTTAGTAAAGGAGTTAAATATCTGTTTAAGTGTCCCCTCAGTCTGACTGTTTAGCACTGAAATTACACATGTGCAGTACTGAAGTGCTTTAGCAAATTGGGCCTACAACATAACACTGCGAAAAAAAAGTGCCAATAGTATCATTAAGTTAATAATATAATTTGAGCTGAATGCATTAAGAAATTCTACTCTAGCTTGATATCGTTTTGTTGCAGTTTATGTAGATTACCTTAAATCTTTTTGGGAGGATGCTCAAACAAATGAGATTTTAATCTTTAACTGTTTTCTGATCAAACATAGTCATCATTTTCTATTGTAAAATGTAAGGAGAAAAGATTTGTTCCTTTCACAAAAAGGACCTCATTTCTTCCTCCTTGGGCTTGGTGATGAAGCAGGAAACACTACCCAAGAGAGTCCATCAGAAATCAGAGATTTATATTTTAATATCCATTGAAAAGCCATGGCTTTTACCAAACGTTTGATTTCCAGAGCTTGATCAATGAGGAGGAAATTTGGGTTAAGGATGTTAACCCAGCTGCAGGTGCTTCATCCTGCGCTCCAAGAAGTCCGTGAGAAAATTCCCAACTTCAGTAGGGCCTGATCGGGGCTGTAGCCGCTATTGAGCATCATAATCCCCCTGCTGTGTCACAGGCTCGTTTGTTTTCTTCACTTGGTAGTTTAAATTATATGCCGGGTGCATTCATATGAGTCATATCAGCCCTTTAAGTGTGCAAGATCTCAGCTTACCAATTTACCAAAGATTACTAATGGATAAGCAAAAATCCTCATTTGGCTGGTTAAAACATGCACCGTCCGATAGTTCTGTGACCTCTCGGCAACTCGTGGTCACTCCTTGCTGCTCTCCTGGCAATGCCAGGTGCCCCAGACCGTGGCAAGGAGCCCGAGCTCACCCGAGGACAAGGCTGGTGGAGGCAGGAGCAGCGACGCGCTGCCTCTGCACGGACAGGTTTCTTACCAAAAAGCTGTTTGCACGTGGTGGAAGAGCCTTGGTCTGAGCTAAAACCAGTCTTTCAGAGCTGCGATTAAATGGCATTACTGCTAAAGAAGTGGCACGAATCCGCGTGGATCCCCCCTGGTGTACAGAATAGTTAGCCCACTCGCTGGTCTAAGCTACGCCGAGATATAAATTGAAATCATAACTGCTCAGTGCTAAGCAGTCCCAAGGACCATGTAATCAGATTGTTACGGCCCTAACGAGTAAAACAGTGCAGCGAATGCCGGCGGTATGTGACTAATCTATTATATGCAGTAATAGGACAAATAGCAAACTTTGAAAACTTCCTTTGTGCTTAGGAGCTCAGATCTAATTGACTTTCACTGGGACTTGGGCGTTTTTGAATAGTTTCCTTTAAAACAAGATTAAAGAATTCTTGTAACAGCAGCTTCAAAGCCGCTCTGACCAGTGGGTCACCCAGGAATGGAGGTATTAAACACAGGCAAGGAAATACTGAGGGTATTTGAATTACACTGGCTGTGTTCTGCCTTACCAAATGAAAAAGGGGAGGCAGATTGGTTCACCTCTCCAAGTAAGAGAGGGCTTCTCCAAACGCTCAGCTCCCCACCGATGTTCCAAGGGTGAGGAAAATCTGCCTTTCTTGTCTTCAACAGCTTGTCTTGAAGCTCTTCTCAAATATTCAACAGGATTGTTTGTTTTAATCCAGCTAGTTGTTTCTGGAACAGGAGGGTGAATTAAACATTTCTCTTTTGGATTAACTTTGTCTCCTTTTAATGCTTAATCATTAAGGTTTTAAAGAGAGCTTTCGAGGATACAGGTGGTTTTGAACTGTTCGTGCAGGTCTTCACCTTCCTCCTCCCTTCCAGCAGATCTCAATGTGCTGCATAAACAAGCACAACGTTATCTTGTCATACACATTTTATAGAGATGCTCAAGCACAGAAGTTTCTTTGTCAGTGGCATTGGATCATAATAGAGTGTAAGGTAAATGAAATTCCCCTTAAAACGTTTTGGTGGGATCCTGATGTGCTGCACAAACAATTAAATTTAAACCCATTTCTGCAACATGTTGTTCTCTTACTGAAATGAATTAAGAGTTTTCAGTGACTCATTATAAGGCTTAAGCAGAGCTGGAAGTCGGTAGAGCAAAATTACCCTTTGCTGTGTGCAACTCAATGCACTGTGTATCTCACATGTAATATAACCCATTTCTCCATCTTCTTCACTTGTCACCATGAGCTTGAACCTGAGGTGAACCATCCAGTTCTGCTAGGATTGGCCCCATATAAAATGAAATCATTAACCTTATTTTGTTGCCTGTAGTTGAAATGTTAAAATACTTCTTGCACCTTCGGAGCCCTTTTGTTAGTATTTATCCTGTACAGAGATGCAAAATATATGTTCTTCTCTCTCAGCTGGGGCATTGCACTTCACTATCATGTGCTGCAGAGATGCCTCTTGCTTTGCAGTCTTTCCTAGGCAGTCATCTCTGTTAGTTATGGGGCAGCAGCCTTTAAGGACTCCTTGATTTGATTCTATATGTGGCAAATGTGATGTTTTTATGAACATTTCAGGAATGCTTTTTACCTTAAGCCATTCTACAGGCGTGCTTGTTGATTCAGTCTTACGATGCAAAATCTAATTAGACATTGCTTTTACTCTAAAAGAGATAACATTTGGAGTGTTTACTCTCAGCTATTTCTTGGATGTGCAATAAATCCTTTCCCGTTACACCTTTTTACACCTTTTTCATTAAAGTGGCTTGTGAAAGGGTCAAATGCAGCTTTTCAGATGGGGGCATGAACATGAAAGGATTAAGCTAAGAAACTTGATTCTTTCAAGTTGCAGATGCCTCCAACCTGGTTTGATGATCATTATCCTGCTGTACTAATTTAAGCGTGTTATTGCCAGGATGCTTTCTAAGAGTGCAATTAGAAACTCGGGGCTGTTAGTCTGAGCTGTGCTCTGCTTCTCTGCTCTTGGTTGAGAGAACTTCACATTTTCGCTATCAATTTTGAGAATCTCATTGCTTGAGTTGATGATGTGCAAATGCCTTTGAACAGGGACAGACAGTAACCTTGTGGCTTTCCTGTACTTTATTTCAGGACATTTGCTTAGAAGAACTACTGGAGCTTGAAAAAAAAAAGGCTTGAGAACAAGTACACAATTAAAAATATCTGTGTTTTGATGTGCTGGATAGTGTCAGACAAACCTTTGAAGGCTGTTGTGGTGTTGACAATTATATGCCATCTTTTTATGTCAAAATTAGGAAAATTCTATCTTATTCCCTATGTGTCATTCTCAATAATGTGTAGTTTTAGAGGTTTCTTGCCCCTCTTGTTTTGTAATTTAAGGGGTTTTTTGCTTGAATTAGTAAAACCTGCACAGGCAGCACCCAGTGTTGATTCCAAAAGAGAAGGGTCAATGCCATAAGCCAATATCTGCATATTTGTAATAGATACTTAAGCAACATGCACATATATCTATGTGTGCATAAATATACATATGTATATGCACACACATATACTTTTATTGACCTGTTTTTCCTTCCAACTCATTAAACACAGCTGCTGCCTATGATCAGGAGAAAATGAAATGAAAGTCATTTAAGGAGGGTGCCGATTGGTTGTATTAAATCCACCATGTGGTGTTTATTTTGCTTCATAAAAGGGAAGCAGTTTCACTGCAGATGTTTGCCAAAAAAACGCAGCCATCACTAAGCAGGGTGAAGAAAGTGATAGAAAAGTTTAATCGGATGCAGGCAGCACTGGAAAAAAAGCATTTTCTAGTGTTGCTGGGTAATAACAGATAACATCCTTTTAGTCAAAAAAAAACCAGAGAAACAGAAGAGTGTGCTTTAGTTACATTTATTTTCAAAAGCATTTTGGTTTCTGATCTGTATTCACAGTGAGTGGCTATTATATTATTTTTATATCCAGTTTATATTTTTATAACTGCTCATATGGGAAATGAGTAAAAAGCCCAAGATTGCATTTCTTTAATCCCTGGACATTTTCCACTATATTCCTTAAGTTTTCTGGCCATATGTCCTTGTGAGCCATTGTAGTTGATAATTTTGATGAAATGTCCTACTTCTAGGCATATCTCACACACAGCATTTAGGGTCTTAACAGGGTCCTTTAGGGTCCTGTTGCTGCCCCCAGGGGAATCTTTTAGAGTGCATTGGCTACATCCAGAAAAACTAGCTAGGGTTTTTTTGGCTTTTTTAAGAGGAATTTTCATTTTCAGGTTGGTGTTCAGAAAACTTTCTGGGGTCATGGATACAATTTGTCTCTACAACAGGAAATTCTGAGAGAGATCCACCCAAGAATACTGTCACAGTCCCTAAACTTTCATGCAACATCTATGAAATAAGTCCAAAAAAATCCTGCTAACTTTCATAGAATTGGATTTTTGATAAAGTAAGGTTTCATGCACAGGTGCAGATGTGCATTTGAAGGGACAATCTGCAGAGGGAACAAATGGACGTAGTGCTGCAGAGAAAGGACAACAGAAGCCTATTGATCTTCCCACAAAAATAGGACATGGAATACGTCCCTTTTGAAATGTGATGCTTAATTCTGCCCTACATTTCTACTTTATTGTCCTCTATCCATTTTACATGGTCATTCTCGAAAGAACTGTGTAACAATTGTCATATTTTAGACTAATACCTTCCAAATTCAGAGTGCTGTAACTGTCTGCTGTGAATGACCTCCAGAAATACTATCATGCCCAATATGGCACCATGGACGGTAAATGTCATTTTAATGCCTCCTTTTTTTTTATATTCCAAAACATAAAGATCATTTTATGTCCTACTTATCTTGTCTTAACTAGTCTGCAGATGCCTATTCCTGGTAGAGTAATGAGCATGCAATCTCTGTGATGTTCCTAATTGTTAAAGATTTAGGAAGATAGCTGTTAGTTAAGGAAAAAAAAAGATTTTCATTCACTTATCTAAATTTAAAAATAAATAAATAAAAGTTGATAGATACCTTTAGATACCTTAATTACTGACAGGAATGTTTCTCTATACTCATAATTCTTATAAAAGCAGGGAAGGCAAAATGCCATCGGCACTGGAGCAGCGCACAGGCTGCACATCATTTATACTGCTAGACATTATGTCCCCAGGATGTTACAAATAAGAAGCTGATTGAAGCATTAACATGTCTTGAGTCCTTTTCACCAAGAGAAACAAGGTCACGGCACTGGCTTAGTAAATGAGAAGTTGATATCTGATTTCTTTCCATCCTTCTCGCTATGACTGTGCCTTAATCCACTGACTATAGTGTTCAATATTTTTTGGAAGGGGGAGGTGTGGAAATAATCTAAAGCAGCGTATATTTGTGTACATACTTCTGTAATTTAAATTCCCTCATTGATTTGCAGTGGGATATACACTGTCAGCCAGTGGGGGGATTGAAATTTGTAGGGGTGTAGGCTCCTATGATTAATGATTATGAATATAATCAAAATGGGTGCATTCAAAGGAAACACATGCTCTTAAATACTCTGTATGCATAATCAATACCCCATGGTTTTCTTCTGTAGCAAAGCACGTATGTAAGTGTGTTACTCATGCAGCATAGTGTATAATTACATCTGAATATAAAAACCTGAAAATACTGTTAATTCTATTCTGCAACACACATTGTTTTGTTAACTATATGAAACAGTTGGTGAAGCCAGCTTGCTTATGTGGAACGGAGGCAGGCGTGGTGAAAGGCAAAGATGTGTTTGTATCATCCTGCCTTTAGTCTCCAACACCTTCAACCAACCAAGTACAATGGTTTTTATCAAAGAGAGCACTAAGAGTTAACTGAGAGTTTGTTCTATCAAACACAAAGGGGTTTTACAAGAAGGAGAGCAGTGAAGCCCCTGGCTCTGGGGGATAAAAGCATCCCAGTGCTGCAGCACGTTAGGGGCAGCCTGGCAAAGGGGAGCTGGGATCTTTCAGTGAAATCCAGAAGGGCTGCAAAAAGCAGTTAACCAGGGAAAATTGGAAGCTCTGCTATGCTTGCGTTCGTGCCTTAAACGTTTCTCTCTCTCTCCATGTTTATTTATTGTCTACTTATTTACTCTGTCTAATGAACCACCTCAGTATGTACCCTCACAGTGAGGACATTACAGAGTATTTCATGCTTAGCTGGAGCTGAATTCTCTCTTTGCTTAACCAAGACAGTCATACTAAAAAAAAAAAAAAAAAAGCCTCTGCTCTACATTTTACAATAGCTGGTTGACATTGTTTTAGAAAGCATGAAAATAATCAGAGATTGACAATAATAACACTATTGCTAATTCGTGCTCCTTATTTATATATTTACTTTCGTCATTACTGATAATTCCTAGGAGCCACAGTTTCTAATTAAGCCTATAGTGCTGGTTGCACTACAATATCACTCGAAAAATGTAACCTCTGCCTTGCAAAGCAGAAGCTCTAAACATAAGAGAAAGAGATAAATGAGGAAAGGAGGATAATGTTTTTTTCTTTTTTCTTTTCTTTTCTTTTTTTTTTTTTTTTTGATTATAGAAAATGTGGAAGATGTTGTAAAAGGGCCTCTTCAAGCTCTAAGAGATTGCTGATACCATGCACTGATCGAGCTTTACTGGCAGACTGACAGCGTGCCCGCCCATAGTAAACTCTAAATGTTTTGTCCCTGTGTGATGTATTTTCCCAGGTATCTTCATGCAGATGTCACACGGCATCAACCTCTCTTCCTTTTTTTTTTTCTTTTCCCCAAGCAGAGCTCCCACCGACACTAATCTGTCCTGGGGGTCAGTAAACAGCTTCAGGAGAGAGCTCCGCAGTAGCCCTTGAAAATACCTACAAGCTAAATGCTTAACATAGCTGCCCTCTTTGCCAAATCTTCCTGAACGGATGGTGCTGTGAGCTCAGGACCTTCCTGATTTACAGCCCACCAACACCGGAAAAAAGCACAGCAGATTTTAAAAGCCTAAAACTGCTACTCTGCCAGAATATTTTAAAATTGCACATAGTTGATTTGTTCTTAGGCTAAAAAAGATGTTCTGACTGCAAAACAAGTCTTCTTGGTAAAGGTCCTCCTAAGATAAATGATTCTAAATGTGGATAAGAAAAAGTTGTTCTTCATCTCTCTGGTTGTTAAGTGGCTCCCCAGAGCATCTCAACTAGGAGGAATTATTGGAGAAAATAAGAGACCTGTTGAAAATGTGAAAAATGAAAAACATGAGTTATTTTCCAATGAATTGAATGTGATTGCAGTTTGCATCATGCCAAAGCTGAATAATAATTTGATCAGTAAAGTAAGAGGTTAAGCAAGCACTCATATTTAGAATGATACAGGTGTTTTATTTGCTAGCTGACACTTTGGGGTATTATCATACAAGCACCTTATCATATACTGAAAGGCTCCATAAAAGCACGTTAATTACTTAGGAAGAAATTAAAGATAGACCCTAGAGTAGATTAGAAAGAGAGAAAAGAGAGAAGTGGAAGAGAGAAAAGAGTCTGTGTTCATTTGGGCTCTGATGGTCCCAAAGGCTCTGGGGATTTCAGTCTTTGGGAAGCTGCAGCAGATCTGAGATCGAGCTGCTCGGCTGGATTCAGAAATATTTTGGGAGCATCCTGTTGTTCTCCTGTGCTGTGATCCTTGCCAGCTGTTGTAAAGAACAGCTCTCTACTTCTCTGGTCCAGTTTATCCAGCCTGATAGAATATTTCAGTAAATCTGCGGGGAATTATTACTTTGTTTTGAATATTTCCTGTTTTTTTTTCCCCCCTTTAAATAGGGGGATATGAACTTTTCAGCATGAAAAATCAACATGACCTTTCATAAAAAGCAGGTGCAAGTATTTCAGCACTTGGGTGTCCTGGCATTTTATTAAAAGACCAAATGAATTTTAACACATAATATATTTTAAGGCGTGAGTAGAAATGTGAATTTTTTTCCCTTACTTGCCTGGATGCCTATTTGTGTATTTTGAAGTGCTTAGACGAATTCACCTAAATAATAGCAAAAAAAGAAATTTTCATGGAGGGAAAAAAAAAAGGAAAATTTTAGGTAAACTCCTTTTTGTTAATAATTCCTTGAAAGCATTTCAGGAGAATATACAATATAACAATTGCTGTCAATAATTCCATTTTTAATTGGTGTCTTCCTGGAATGAAGAAATGTTTCCTCTAGCACAATATGTGATGTGATGAAATGTGAAAAATATTTCAGGATTTGGATCTGATGTGATGGGCAGGGTCAGTATAGCTGCTGCTTAACGTATGCAATTAACAGCAAAGCAAAGCAGAGCCCTGCATCCCCATCCTTGCATAAATCTCCAGGACAAGCGATCCCAGTCCGTTTGGGTTTGCAGTTTATTGTTGGCCATGGCAAACACTGATACAGTGATGCTCAATGGAGCCCTCCATTCAGCCTTCTGCTCCTGGCTTCAAATAGCAAGAATAGTGTCATGGCTTGAAAAATAAAGTAACGTGTGCCGGGGGTTAGGGCTAGCTCCCCAAATGCCACTTTGCCTTCATATCTTTCCTTTCCCCATTGCAGGAGTCTGTGTCAGGTAGAGGTGTCTATGACTAAGTCATGGGGCCGCAGGAGGGGTTGGCTGGCGTTGGCTGGGACACGTTGTGCAGTGCTGAAGCTCTTCCATTTTGTACGAAATACATCTCAGACTGGGGTGTCTTAACCATAGGAATGCACGAGAATGCTTGGTCCTTCGTTGTCCCCTGTGTCATGTCTTGGCCAGGGGTTGGGGTGTTTGAGTTGGTCCCTCCGGCTTGAAGGGAAGACTTGAACCCTTCTGGAGTGCCCCACGCCATGTGGGGCCCTGCCCCACCGCTCTCTGCCACCCATGTTGTTCCCAATGGCAAAGACTGCTTGGGTTGACAAGCAGTTATTTGCTAAGTTGGATTATATTCGTGAAACAGACAGAAACAGTGTTTTTAATTTAAAAAAGCAGTTTGCCTCATACTAGTAACATCCACCCAGCCATGACTCTGAAATTAGCCCACTGCAGGAGGGACACTTGCTCGGCCAGCTGCAGCCAAGTGAAGGGGCCTGGCGCGGCACCTCTCACCGCAGAGCCTGCGGCGCTCGCAGCCAGTTCCAGCTCACGGGCTCTGCAGCCCAACTGCGGGTAGCTGCGGAGCTCAGCGCGTGAGGAGCTGCGACCAGGCTGAGCAGTTTCTCCCCAACTGGTGTGAAGCTTTCTGCAAAATGACCAGCTTTCCTTTCATAAGAGTTGATTCATTGAAATTGAAATTCAGGTGGTGCATTATAAGTAAATGTCCCAGGTCTTTCAGGCCAGCGTTACTGTTTTGTGATAGTAGTTGTTAATTTACATTAATAAAATTCAATGCAGCTAGGAAACACTGGTTGTGTGGATCCAATACGAGAGGGAAGTGCAAACTCCTGACCCCATTTTGTCTCTTTCGTGTCATTGGCACACACGAGTGAAGCGATCAAGGGCTGAGTCTCCTCGTCTTCTGAGCACGATTCCAGCTACAGATGCAATAATCACCAAGGCAGATTAATGAGCGCACAAACATTATCTACATCCATCTCATCAATAAATGTGTCACTGACCAATTTGGAGCAGTTACAAAAGGTGCCCTTTCCTTCCTTAACAGCCAAACCACCAGGAGATCACTTCGTGTGCAGCTTCAATGGTAGCCCTTTAAAATCCCTCCAAAGGAAAGAAAATCAAAACTTATTCACAAGATTATATTATCTAGATATTCAATAAAATGAAGGCTTATAGTTTAACCTAAAAAACCCTAACCAATATAAAATATTTCATAAGTGCTGCAGAGTCAGGGCTTAAATCCTGGATGTAATTAAGCCCCTCACCTAGCTGGGGCTGAACAATACTGTGCCCAATGTTAAATTAGACTTTGGAAGAAATTATCATAGTTATTTGTTTCTTGCTATAAAATGAATAATAGTTCTTTGATGGGTATACTGTAGGCAAGAGTAAATAGAAATAGACCTCTTTTTGTATCATTCATTTCTATATGCTTGCATCATGTTCCATCATATTTTCCTTTTCTCTTGACTAAATGCTATGCGTTGATATATGCCTGTATGGAAGTCTCAGCTTTAAATGACTTTCAACTTTAATTGAGTTGCAAAGGATGGGTAAACTCTCACTCTAATGGTGGTGTCAGTAATGACAGCTTTTTGAGTGCTTTGTTTCATTTATTTTGGCTTATTTACCGTGGCTTAGAAACTCATCAATATTTTAAATGTACGTGCAAATGTAATGCACTTGTCAAAACTTTTCTGGCTCACTTCCATTGGTATAGTTTAGAAAATTGTGACTTCAAGGGTCTCTCTGATCTTCTTGGCCTGAAGTTGCAGATAAATTGGATATTTTAACAACCTGCTTTTGTGGCCCCTTAAGTGCTGTGCACATGTGATGTAACACGCTTTGCAAAGAGCAGTGGTCCAACGTTTTTCACATGAGAAGGGGCTGAAGTCTCTGGCCACGCAGCGTGTGTGCCCTCGCTGCAGCGAGGGGCGTTTGGGCGTCCAGCCTTCCCCAGGGCCAGTGAAGCTGCTCAGCCTGCCTGGGAACACCTCTCTAATGAAGCTTTAATGATAAAGAGCCAACAAAGCCCACGAACCAGTTCTCTAAAATGAAATGCAAAAGCTCTGCTGTGCGCTGCTATTGCAGCGCTGTCAGCACGATGTAATAAAGTAGTATAAATATAATTTACAGCAGCAACAGTTTTTCTGCACCAAGATGAGTATTCTACTTTTTTTTTTCTTTTTTTTGGCATGTTTTTGTTTTAAGTGTAGCCCCTGGCAGGACAGCAACAGCCTTAGGGATCCTTGTACATCGCTGTCAGGAAGGGTAGAGCAGGTACCGAGCTCCTCCCAGCTGAAGCTTGACAAATTATTGGCAGTAGGAAGAGCAGAACTTGTGTCGCCTTTCACAAAATACCGAAAAGAGAAATTAAATAGATTATATATTTTTAATAG